>JAFFST010053549.1:179856-189856 GCA_022414735.1 Noturus placidus
ATAATATTGAAATATTTATTAGAGAATTATTAATTATGTAAATGATATATACATATATAAATATCAGAGACATAAAATGCTACATGAAAGTTTCCACAATGAGATGTTGTTCTATTTTTTCGAGGGAAAATGAAGAGATCGTTCACTGGAATGCACATCAGTAGGTAGAAATTCAATCGTATTTCAATTCAGTGCATCTTTTCTGTGCAATAAATAGGTGTATTATGGATTCGGGTGGGAAAAGGGACCGGTGTACGTCGTGATGCCTGAACACGTGTCATGTATTCAGCTCCCGTAGGGGTTAAAGGTCAAACACGGCGAAGCGGCACCACAATCATCATCTCGTTAAATATATATATATATATATATATATATATATATATATATATATATATATATATATATATATATAGGGCAAGGTAAAAAAAAAAAAAAGCATCATGATATTTTAGTTTTTTGCATTTAGAGTGCCTTATATTTCTGCCTTTTTTATAATATTAATTTACCATGTACCGTTTTGAGTAGTCCAGTGTTTATCTATGTATCACTCATTTTAATTTCCATTATATGAGATTATATATGCAAATAACATCCATCGGTCCTGTTTTCTTTTCTGAGGCCTTACTCCGGCTCAACGAACGGACGAAAAAAGCTGCGTTAGTTGGTATAATATGTGACTATCGTATTCTACGCTGTTCTCACTAGTTCTGTTCCTCTGAAGACCAAAACGTCACGGTGGAACAAGTCTTGCTGTTTCGAGACAGTCTCCGGAGAGAGGGGCGCACATTGTACACTCGAACCGAAAGGGAACTCGCTGAGCCTTTTCGCCTTGTCGTTAAATACAGGATACCTAGAAGAAAATAATAATAATAATAATAGTAATAATAAAAATACAAAACACTCAATGGAAGCATGTGTGGAAAGTTGTAAACGGTGAGAGGCGGGGTTAGCGCTCAGAGCTATTCGCTATTGATTGCGATTCCTGTGAGTTATAACGCGGACTAGCTTTGTTAATCTCGACAATCTTGTAACATACTAAGCGATGGACCTGCGACGATCTTTTATTCTGTAACATAGCGGACGTGATGTTCAAACTTTTTGCTGGTTTTTATTTACGTTTATCGTCGGGCTTGTGGGTGTGCATTCCAGGTGCTTTCTTTCCCTTGTCTCATTTTAAACAGTTCTCTTTGGGTTTTTTTTCCCCCCACATCTTTCATGTCGAGACCACCGCCAAGCTACAAAGTGCTATTATTTAGCTTCACATAAATGTCAGCGCCACCTGGTGTCATTGTTAAGTATTTTCACAAAATTTCACGGATGTCTGTGTTCAACAGGGTGTTTTTGTTATTTATGTTTTTTTTTTTTTTTTAAACCTTTTCCATCCTCTACCTTATTTCAATATGCATGGGAAGCTTTGCAGAGGGCCAATGGAGGCCTGGTAGGAAGAATTGCACTTTCTCTATCTTTGTACTATGCACTGCCCTATTGATTCTATACCCAATAATGTATTACTTGAAAGCATCTGTAAGAATTCTCCTTCAGCGTTCATGTTGTGTGTATGTAAATAGCACAAACTGATGGGATGGGATGGGATGGGATGGGATGGGATGGGGGGGTGAGGTCTCGCATTAAAAAAAAAAAATTGTGGCAAAAAAAACGCATCCTTACTGGTGCCATGAGATCTTCAGCAGGAGATTTATTTGTTTTTGTCCCCTTCATGAGTTTTGTGGCTTTGCCATTCAAGACTGGAGTGTCATAACAGAAATCAACGTGCTGTTCTCTGCTCTTTCTCTCTCTTTCTCTCTCTCTCTCTCTCTCTCTCTCTGTCTCTCTCTCTCTCTCTGTCTCTCTCTCTCTTTCTCTCTGCTCTCTCTCTGTCTCTCTCTCTCTGTCTCTTTGTCTCTCTCTGTCTCTCTCTCTCTGCTCTCTCTCTGTGTCTCTCACTCTCTCTCTCTGTCTCTCTCTCTGTCTGTCTCTCTCTGTCTGTCTCTCTCTCTCTGCTGTCTCTCTGTCTCTCTCTTTGTCTCTCTCTCTGTCTGTCTCTCTCTCTGTCTCTCTCTGTCTGTCTCTCTCTCTGTCTCTCTCTGTCTGTCTCTCTCTCTCACGTCTGGATGCATAGATTGAAATTAATGAATTCAATTGTAAAAAAAAAAAAAAAAACAAAAGAAGAAAAAAAAGGAAAAAAATGGCTTGTTAAAAAGAATCATAAAAATTTACCTCCGATTAGTTGTAAGTGTAATTTTTGTTTCTTTAATTATTATTTTTTTTTTGTTATTTCTTTTTCCCCCCTCTCTGAACGAATGGAGTGCTTTTTATTTTCTTACATAGGTTCTATTGGTGGCAGAAGACGTCTGTAAGACGAGCAGGTCTTTGCTGACTCAAGGTCCATTTGTTATAAATGAATTCTATTAAAAAAATGTAAGTGTTATGAATTAGAGTCTCACTCTTCTTCTGTAATCTCATCATCATGGCACGGTGAACATTCACAGCTTATAGTTCTGTTCTAGTGGCCTGAAGGTCGTGACATGCTGCTAACCCTGAACCGTTCAGCTTCTGACACACTTGTAGGTAAGTTTCTTGGGATAAAATTGCCTATAGAATGTACAATGGATATAAAAGGTTTACACGCGCCTGTTCAAATAGCGGGTTCTTCTAAAGTAACTGAACTGAGCTCAATCATGTCAGAACTTTAGCCACCTTTAATGTGAAACTGCAAAGTATTCAAATAATTTTAAAAAAATTTTAGGTAAAAAATAAATAATTAAAAAATATTTTTAAAAAATGTGAAGAATACAAGAGATTGTCGTCACATGCAGAGAGAAATCAGTGCGTATTCGTAGTCAGATGTTCTTTTTATACATTTTCGGTGGACGTTCTCGGTGATGTCACTGTGGAGCTCCATTTTCTCCACGTGACGATGGCCTTCACAATGTTTCACTGTACATCTAATGTTTTGGATATTCTTATATACCCCTCTCGTGATGGATTCCTTTTGACAAGTGAGATATCATGCATGCGTTGTAAGCTCTTTGCGGACCACGGCTTCAACAAATCGGAGGACACCAAGAAGAAACTCCAGCAGAAACATCCGGTCTGTTCAGAATAATTTCATAAATGACAGCTGTATGATAATTACTTTTCAACATGAGATTGAATGTGATTGGGTCATTCTGAACAAAGCCACACCCACATTTATACAACCAGTTTATTGTAACCTTTTCTTCAAATGTTTGTTTTTCTCTTCATTTTCCTACGATTTCACACTGAGGCTGGAAAATGTTCAAATATGTCTTATCGTAGTTTCATTTGTTTTACTTCATGAAGCCTGCCATTTTATCATCAGGGGTGCCTAGACTTTTTATACTGTATAATTGTAAATGGTTCTTCAGTACAGAGATGCAGATACAAATCCAGTCACCTGGTGGAATTCCACAGAAAAGGAAATGATATGTGGCATGGAAGATATTTATATTAGCTGCATTATTCGACGTATTTATGAGCCTTGGTACTGTGGGCCGATAGAAAATGGAGGAGTTCATCACATTGGACTTTTGTCTCTCTTTTTAGTCCTTACTGTTGCTAGATGCACATCTGAAAAAATAAATAATAATAATAATAATAATAATAATGAAATGTCTCATCTACTTTACCACTTTTGTGTTGCTAGGATTTTCTTCTCAGAAATTCTTCTTGTGTGATCTAACATTGAAGCTAGAAAGAAAGTGATGCTGAATATTTTATATTAAAGCTCAAACTGGAAAATAAAAATACTTTTACGGTTGGGATGGTTTGATGGTAAGTTTAAGGTGCGGCCAACTAAAATCGCAAAGCAGAAATATACCTGACACAAATGTCCTTCTCCCCGTCTTCTGTTGTCTTCAATAAGGGCAATAATTGCCGCGATGGCCATCATTAAAGCACCTAAAAATATATTAGCTTCCTCACACTGATAGTGTGTACTGTGTTTTCAAATGAAAATATTTCAGTTGAAATAAAACTTTTGGTATTTGCTTGCTTTAAAAATAATCATAATTGAATGAATTTTAAAGTTGACTTCATTTAACTTAAGGAACTAAGTTGAGTAATTGGACAGAGCAATTGATTTTGAGCGAATTCAACGGTTAGTGCATTGAACTTTAATATTCTGCAAAGAAATTGATAGTACAAATGATTGTAAGTTCAACTTAAAATAATTGTTGGAAGGGCTGGAATTTTTAGGATAAGTTCACTGAAGCTATCGAGTAAACATTACATAATGTTGTTGTTTTTTTTTTAAGGCAACCACTATTCTACAATTTTTAAGTAAAATCAACTTATCCGGGCTTGCAGTGTGATGTCTCCTGATGTTAGGGTAAAATTGACCCTACATGCCCCTACTGGCCTACGCATATAATTCGATTCGGATTAGAATAAACAAATTCATTCAGATTGATGAAATCCACATCCGCTGAGCTTCATTTACTTGACAGAAGTATTTATCCATGTGAGACAGAATCCAAGCCAAAAACTTAGGGACATTTATATTTATTCATTTTAGCAGACGCTTTTATCCAAAGCGACTTACAAGTGCACACTCACACACCAATGGGAGCAGAGCTGCCATGCAAGGTGCTAGCTTGCCATCGGGGGCAACTTAGGGTTCAGTGTCTTGCCCAAGGACACTTCGGCATGGGATCACCCGGGCCGGGATTCAAACCACCAACCCTACGATTAGTGGATTAGTGGACAACCCGCTCTACCGACTGAGCCACAGCCGCCTTGGGACGTACTAGGGACCCTAGGGACGTAGGGTTGAGTGGCTCTCTGGCATTGCTGGGATTTGAACTTTCAACCTCCCATTTCCACAAAACCGTACAGAGCACACTTTTAGTATTTCAGCAGTAATATTGTCCTCTGCCATTCCTTGTGTCTGAAGGCACTCGACAACTGTATATATACTGTATACAAGCACACTTCTCAGGCCTTTCACACGACAACGTTGAGGAACTGCGGAGGTTTTACGCTTCCTCTACAAGTTCAGCAACCGAAAATATCTCAAGTTTTCTCAACAGCTGAAGGCAAATTTATCCATAGCTCATTATACATTTATGTCTACACACTGATTTACACTGATGTACGTCTACACACGTTTGCCCTGTGATTGATCTATGAACGGCTCTTACAGACGCGATTGGACCAGGTTTTCTCACTTTAGATTGTTTTATGTTGTACACATCCTACACACACACACACACAGAGAGAGAGCGAGAGAGAGAGATGTGGGCTCAAAGAAAATCGAACACTAGAGGAAGATGGTGATGGAGAAAGCAAGCGGAGGAGGAACAGACCGATGAAGAGTGAGAGAAAGAGTGAGTGCAGCATTGGCCTGAAGGTTAATATCACTTTGTCTGCTACTAGCCAGTGACCCAGTATCACTGTCTCCACTAACTGACCATCTGCTCGCCCTCTCTCTCTCTCTCACCCCGTCTCTCTCTCTCACCCATTCTCTCTCTCTCACCCTCTCTCTCTCTCTCTCTCTCTCTGTTTGATCCCATTCAGTTCAGAGACAGAGAACATTATTGGCTGTAATACAACATTGCCAAAATGTATGAAGTACTTTTCCATTGTGAAATAACTTGACAAACATTGTGTTGTGGATGGTGTTGCCACCTCACAGCTCCACGGCCTCGATCCTGAGCTCAGGTTACTGCTTGTGTGGAGTTCTCATGTTTGTATGGGTTTCTCTTGGTTTTCCAGTTTCCAACCACCTCCCAAAAACATTCTGCTAGATGATCTGCCTATGCTAAATTGCTAAATTAATAGATCTGAATGTGCATAGACTGGTGCATTCCAAAATCACACCCAGTGTTCCCGGGATAAGTTCCAAACTCTGAAGTTGTTTCCGAAGATGAATGAATGAAGAATTGGATATAACAAGAACTGGGCACCCAAAGGGGCACCATCTACAAATAGAGAACAATGATCTCTCTTTCTCTCGCTCACTATGTCGAACCTGGTATAAACACAGCCAAATACAGAAGCAACAAAGACTTGCTTTTATAGTACATAGTAAGGAATACAGAGCTGTCCATTCATCTTACAGTCAAACACATATAGTATTGATATGTAGAGTCGTTTCAACCTGAAGTGATGAAAATCACTTGTTTCGAGGGACATGTTATTAAAGGGACTAAATCAGTGACACTTGACTTTGGTCACAAACATGTAAGCACCACTGTTAGTAACATTAAGGACTAGACTTGGCTGTCCATGGCATAGGCATCTCTGTTGACGCCGTTGACCTCTAGTTCGACTAGTTTGTGTCTGTTTTGCTGGGCTAATCTATTACCGGCTAGCTAGAACTAGCACATGTGATAACACCTCAAAGTCTCTGAAATTCATTTACGTTTATCCAATGCCAACTGTGTGAAAATGTATTTGCCCCATAGTTACTAATTCCCCAAATCTATGAAACTGCATTCATAATGGGGTTCAGCTGGACTAGACACAACCAGGCCGGATTACTGCAAACCTTGTTCAATCAAATCAACACTTAAATAGAACTTTTTCAACAGCATGAAGTCGGTTAAAAGATCTGACCCAGTAACACACTATGACACAAAACCGAAATACATTCCAGAAATGATGATGAAGAAGGTGATTGAAATACATCAGTCTGGGTTACAGAGCTATTTCAAATGCTCCAGGACTCCAAAGAACCACAGTGAGAGCCATTATCTCCAAATGGAAAAACTCGGCACAGTAGTGAACCTTCCCAGAAGTAGCAGACCTTCCAAAATACTTCCAAGGGAACAACAATGACTCATTGAGGAAGCCAGAAAAGAGCCAAGGACAACATCAAAGGAAATACAGGCCTCTCTTACATCAGTAAAGGTTCATGACTCCACTATCTGAAAGACACTGGGCAAAAATGGCATCCATGGACGAGTGGTGAGGTGAAAAGCACTGCTAACACAGAAGAACATTAAGACTCGCCTGAATTTTGCCCAAAACACACCTTGATGATCCTCAAACCTTCTGGAAGAATGTTCTGTCGATTGATGAGTAGAAAGCGAACTGTTTGGAAGACAGGTGTCCCGTTACATCTGGTGTAAACCAAACACAGAATTCCACAAAAACATCATCAAACCTACAGTGAAGCATGGTGGTGGAAGTGTGATGGTGTGAGGATGCTTTACTGCTTCAGGACCTGGGCTACTTGCAGTAATTGAGGGAAACATGAATTCTGCTCTCTACCAGAAAATACTAAAGGAGAATATCCGGTCTTCAGTCCGTAAAATTAAACTCAAGCGCAACTGGATGTTGTAGCGAGACAACAATCCAATGCGTAGGAGTAAATCCTAGTCCTAGAAGTAAGTGATAGACTGATCTCCAGATATCTGAAGCATCTGGTCGCAGTTATTGCTGTTACAGGTATTAAAATTCAAGAGTGCAATTAGTTTTTCCACCTTGGAGCTAGGTGTTGTATAACTTTTTTGCTTCAATGAAAATAATAATAAAAACTGTATTGTGTTTCCCAAGTCTGTCTTTGTTGTATTCTGTTTGAAGATCTAAAACAAGTTAATATGAGATATACACAAAGCCTCAAGCAACACTGCACACTCTGTAACTCCATGAGACTCCCCAACACCCCCAGCCAAGGTGCTGTGTGAGCACATACTATGGTGTGCTTTTGACCTCCGAACCTGCTGTGTCAATTTTCTGGCGACGGCCATGTGGACAAATCCATCAGCTAATCAAAAATAAACAGCCAGAGCAGCAGAAAGTGAATGTTGTTACGCTCTCGCCACTTCCCAAAGAGACCTGGCTAAAAACAAACCCATTAAAGTGAGGTGAACAAAGGGAGTCAGCACTTCGGCTCCGACTGAGTAGAACACTGAAGGGACCCCTGCGATGAGGAACTCTATTTCACACACGGTTAATGGGAAATGTGGAACACAGAACCAGAGGGTAAACTGTCATCAACTTGTACAGTATTTGCAGCAGTGGGTTTTCTCCATGGGGTCATTTTAGTCGATGTGTCACTTTACCTTTTAAGACATAGTAGAGTGAGTAAGTGTTATAGCTGCTGGACATCAAGATATCTGGGCTTGAGTTTTTAAAAGTAAATGCCTTTTCACACCATTTTTGTTAAAGGATGCCGAATGCAAGTAACATTACTGCCCCACAGCTCCAAGGTCCCTGATTCAACCCCGAGTTTGGGTGAGTGTCTGGATGAAGTTTGGCATGTTCCCCATGTGTAGGTTTCTTCTGGGTTCTCTGGATTCCTCCCAAAAACACGCCAGTAGGTGGACTGTTACCATACCTTTCCTTGTTGTTGGAGTGGTACCCTCAAGGGTACACCTTGGTACCATTTACCTAATAAAGCTGTATGCAGTGTACTGTCAAAACTGTACTCTAGTAATTATAGTCCATTTATAATTTAATTATAATTATCAATTTGTATAGCGCTTTTTTACAATGGTACATTGTCTCAAAGCAGCTTTACAGAAATATCATTTTTACATTTACAAGCGACCTACTAATGAGAGCACATTCACACACCAATGGTACCAGAGCTGCCAGCTTGCCATTGGGGGCAACTTAGGGTTCAGTGTCTTGCCCAAGGACACTTCGGCATGGGATCACCCGGGCCGGGATTCGAACTGCCAACCCCACGGTTAGTGGATTAGTGGACAACCCGCTCTACCAACTGAGCCACAGCCGCCCCATGCACCTTATGCACCTTACATTTCTATATGATTTTCTAGGTCTGAATGAGCGTGTGTATTGTGTCCTCTGATGGACTGGGGTACCATTTAGGGCCACACCCTAGAATGGAATGAATAATTATTGTGGAGAACTTGGGCTGGGGTTCTGGGAGGCTTCTGCACGCCACTGGAGAGTGTTGAGTAGGAGATGTCGAGATGATGAGTATGGAAACTTCATCACAAGTAGAAAAAGTAAGAGATGGGAATTTATATGGGGTTATCCAGGAAGACGGCGAGGCCTCAGGTGTGGTCTTTCTCTCCATAAACACACTCTATGTACTCCTATGTACATCCAATAAGGAGATCTGTGGTGTTCATTATTTTATACATCTATCTACCATTTCATTCCCAATATAGTGCACTTTGACACACAAGCTAGTGTATGAACATTGTGTATGCAAGTGTGTGTAGTTTGCCCAGTCTATCGATACACAGTTTAAGTTGCTGAACCACAGGACAGAGACATGTTGAGCGAGTGTGTGAAATGAATAACGCACCCGCTGTAGCAAGTCATTCATCCTTACACACACTTTCTTCCATTCACCCCTTGCAGACAGCAGCAAATTCCATTTTCCTCTCGGAACGTGGTCTCCTACCCGAGGCACCGAAGCGTTAAAAATGCAGCAGAGTCATTTAGAAACTATTTTTTTGCACCTTCAGCTTTCTGAATGTGCTGGGAAGGGTCGCTATGTCACGCTGGAAGATTCCTATTACACACGACTGCAGAAGACTCTGGGGACTGATAGCTGATGACACAATGGAAGTGGTGAAAGTAGTGAACAATACAGACTCGAACAGGTGCATTTGGCGGACTTAGAGGTAGTACTGGGAAACTGAGATATGTAGTGTACTATCAAAGCTCAGATGGCCACTAAAAAAAATGAAGTGTGGAATATTGGACATCATTCGGAGTCTATATAGCAAAAGGAGTGGAGCCATTAGAGGATACCTAATGGAGGCCATGCTGAGCAAGAACCACACATCCGAAACTTCCTTATATCTTCTGTGGACATGTCCCAAACCACATACCCTATTCAATTCATCAGCAACTGATGCTTCACTATCAACAGTCCAATCTGGGTGTGTCTCAGTCTCCAAGTCCAATTGGTTGACTGAGGATGTCACTAAGACAACAATATACATGTCACTCTATCATCAATCAACTGCCCCAAAACACCAATGCTAAACACCTTACCATCAACAGGCCACTGTAAAAGAATCCGACCCCCCCCCACACACACACACACACA
>JAFFST010053549.1:194856-202511 GCA_022414735.1 Noturus placidus
CTATATTTCTAGGGATGCCACATAACGAGGTTTTTACAACTTGAGAGCTTTTTAATGAGACGTGTATAAAGAATAGACTCTCTGTTCGCCAGGACGAGACTTTCCACAGTGTTCTGCAGAGAAGCCAATTTATTTTTAAAAAATAAAATAAATCCCTTTCATGTCAGAGGAACTGGTGTTTAAATAAGAGCACTTGGGATTTAGCCCCATCTTGGGGACAGCTCTGTGACTCAAGGGCATGTATGGACATGTCCAATAAAAGAATTTTACTCAAATATATTGTTTGGTCACATATATCACCATGAAATTTTAAAAAGGGGGTTCTTGGGATGGATAAGGCTTCTAGCATTCTAATGGGAAGATTTAAACTTGGTTTTTAATTAAGAACACGTTAATATAATGACGTGCTAACATCAAAACATATAGCCACCCTAATGCCACACTCTGACATGAATCTCAATCCGCTAACTAACTAGCTACGTAATTAACTTTAACAGATACTTGGTCATTTCGTAGCTTGGAAGATCTTGAAAGCAAAGCTATGTAATAATGCTACATTGTACCCTATTGAGATCATATTAAAATCAAATCCCACGATGTGATGTGTTAATTAACCGGCTTGCTGTAAACTTATATGAGATGGTAAATGGCGCACTTATATAGCGCTTTTATCCAAAGCCCTTTACACTGTGTCTCATTCTATAGAATCATTCACCCATTCACACACACACACACACACACACACACACCAATGGTAGCAGAGCTTCCATGCAAGGCGCTAACTTGCCATCGGGAGCAACTGTGGGTTCAGTATTTTGCCCAAGGAAACTTCGGTATGTGGAGTCACATGTGCCGGGAATCGAACCGCCAACTCTACGATTAGTGGAGAACCCGCTCTACCACCTGATCCACAACCGCCCATATTAACGTATAGTTGGTAAATTCCTAGCTAGCAACAAGAAAGCAAAGCTAGGTAATGAACACACTAGGCTAATCCTGACTAGCGTATCAAGGCGGTCATTACGAAATGCCCAGTTGAGCAAATGATGTAAATCTAAGATACAAGCATGTTTAACTTTTAGTGAACGTTAAAAAATGGTGATTATTGCGAGAATATCGAAGGAACTACGAGTACATTTTATTGAGTTTGTCTATTTTCTTGTCAAAGTTTGGCTAATCTTGAGTCTAGCTTGGGTCACTGTAACGCTAACACATATCTTTTTCAAAACAGACTAGCTCTAGACAAAAAGATCATAATAGTAAGGAAGAAGAGGAAAAAAAACAACTCCATGCTAAATGTCTAAACTGGTTATGGATGGATCATACAACCTCATGCTGGTGTGTAAAACTGGGATCCAGGTGTGAGCACAGATATTAATTAACCCTTGGAATGAGAATGGGAGCGAGACATATGAGCTTTTCTCAAGGGGTTTGTGATTTAAATGACTGCTAAACCCAGCTTGTGTGGATCTGCTAATTGTGAGTAGGATAAAGCTCGTGAGTTAGCATACGAACGTCGACCCATTTGAATGTCTGGATGTTTCCTGTATAAGAATCACGTGGAGTAAAAATGGTTATAAGAGAGATTGACCAAGCTTAATGGGTCAGGATAGGTTTAAGGCTGGGTTGCCAGATCACAATTAGTTAACCCTAACTAGAGAGAGGTCTTGTTGGTTGTTTTTTGATTTGATTAATACAGTCCACAACATACTTTTGTCAGATTGTTTCTGATTATATTGTGGCGTAGTTGGATATAGAAATCACGACGTGTATTTTTGCTGATCTTGATTTGACGGTTTTCTAACAAATATTACTTGTCGCACTGTACGACATGATCCAAATAAGAATCCTCTAACACGCTGTGCGATAACTCGTGTTCTTCATATCATATTAAACAACGAAGGTAGTCACTAGCGTAACAAATAGTTTCACGTTTTCACTTAAACTCTATGGAAACAGTGCTAATTAGCTAGCTACACAACTGTAGTTTATTCTCTATTTTCTTCCATGCCACATCCCATTTTGTTTTGTCCCGTCATGACACCAGTGCGATGAGACATTCCGTCTGCTCCCACAATTCAACAAACCGCTCTTCTTTTAAATCTAATATCTTTTTGTTTATCTTTCAACATTGTTACTAGCGTGTTTATAGCTGTCCCGTGAATTTGGTGTAATCATGTGCCGTCCCCCTATTGGTGGATTTTTAGCCGAGTGCCGTAGCAGATTTTCTGACACTGAAAGAACTTGGTCACCTGTTGTCTTTGCCACCAGCGAGCACGTCATGTTATACGTCTTAAGACAACAGTTCTCGTCTCGCAAAACAAAGA
Source organism: Noturus placidus (assembly GCA_022414735.1). NCBI lineage: Eukaryota > Metazoa > Chordata > Actinopteri > Siluriformes > Ictaluridae > Noturus > Noturus placidus. The sequence continues at coordinate 197,184 of JAFFST010053549.1, forward strand.
TTATGCTTTGGATTGTAGAATTGTGCCTGTGACTGCAAAATCTACAGGAGTATTTTGCAGACTATTTTCATTGCAAATTGTAAAAACGTCACTTACAAATCCAAACACGTCTCATGGTATAGTCCCAGTCCCGACACTGATCGACGTGTTTCTGTGCCAGGCGTCGGAATTTTGGCAGGCTCCATACACGATGCAGAGGAATTAAACGGGGCAGTTGCTATAGCAATTTCGATATGACGGGGTCGTGACTCCTAAGACATGGGAAATGCAACTGCAAATAGACTTCCTGTTGAAATTTGGCTGTACGTTTGTGTAAACAAAAATGCAAACGGTATTCTGAAACGATCTGCATTTTCATTTGAATGTTGTCACAGGTAATGCGTCCACAAATGGAGAACGCAATGGCAAACACGATTTGTGATTCAGTTTTGAAAATAGTCCGCAAAGTACTTACATAAAATTCGGGCTGAATATCGTCAGTGTAAAACTCCGGCTTATTTCAACATGTCTGAAAGCCTAAATCTTTCTTTCTTAAAGGAATAGTTTGCAGAATTTCACTTACATTTATCAGATGCTTTTAACCAAAGCGACTTACTAATGAGAGCACACTCGCACACCAATGGTAGCAGAGCTTCCATGCAAGGTGCTAGCTTGCCATCGGGGGCAACTTAGGGTTCAGTGTCTTGCCCAAGGACACTTTGGCATGGGATCACCTGGGCCGGGATTCGAACCACCAACCCCACGATTAGTGGATTAGTGGACAACCCGCTCTACCGACTGAGCCACAGTCGCCCATTTACCACAAATGTATTGAAATGGAGCGACGATGATCATGCGGTTGCCAAGTAATATGGAAGTCAGCCTCACCCAAAAGGGTTTTATACGTCCTTTAAATTACATAGCTAAGCTAACTTTTTCATTTTTAATTCAATTACACTGTATTTCAGACTGGTTTTAACTTTTGTTATAGCTTTTAGCTACATGATGCTTTGCATCTCTTGGAGTTGGGAGCTTGAATCCCACCTCTACCCTTTTTTCACGGAGCTTGCATGTACTCCCTGTGCTTCAGGGGTTTCGTCAGGGTACTCTGGTTTCCTCCCCCAGTCCAAAGACATGTGGTGTTGGCTGATTTTACATTTCTAAATTGTGTGGATGTGTGCATGATTGTTCCCTGCGATGGGTTGGCACCCCGTCCAGGGTGTCCCCTGCCTCGTGCCCCGAGTTCCATAGGATGGGCCTCAGGCCCATCGCCATCCAGGCTTAATGGCAGGTGTGGAGCTGGCGTTCTGCTCCGCTTGTTCTTCTGTCCTGAAGCTTGGCTGAAGCTTTGGACCGAGTCTTTTGTGAGATTGCACTAATGAGAGCTGGCACACGGAGCAGCTTGGCATGCACATACACACTGATGAGGGTATCAATCATTGGGGACAGACTGCTGTCATGCTAATGTCAAACAGAGAGAGGGGATAGTTTTAGAATGAGAAACAGGCTAACTTTAAGAGTTCCATTTAGCACCAAATCCCTCAAAATTCATTCCATGTTTGCTCACTTCCCGTAGTTGAGTCGATTTAGGATTGATTTTAAAGTGCTCTGCAATTCACTCGGAAGCAGACCAAAGTTGGTGAGGTCTGCGCCCGGTGCTATTGTTCCCCACCCGAGGGATATTGCTGTGGAAAAACACACCAGGGTTCAATTCAGATGAAGTAAAAGTTGCGTATGCGTTACAAGTACGAAAACATATGACAAATGCCCAGAAAGATGGAGGGAGACAAGCAGAAGGTTAGAAATAAATCGAGAGAGTCGTAGGACTTGTGAAGCAGACACACTGAGGAGATTGCATTGTCTCAGGTGCTCATAAACATCTCTGCTAAAAATGACTTCCTGTTGTTCGCCGTATCTGAGAGCAAGGTGGCATTTCGGAGAAAGCTGGCGTGACTGAAGATCTGCGGAGGAACAGGCAGTTTGAGAAATGAACGTGTAACACAAATAATGCAGCAGAGTTGAGAGAACATTCGCATGGTGTAAACGCCCAACATTCACAGAGCAGTGAGAATACACACATTAACTCCTATTAGCATTGAGGGACTCGAACCAGAGAGGAGAAAGAAGTGGGAAGGAGACTGAGTGTGAAGCAGAAAAGACGAGATGGGAAGAGAATATGGAGAGAGAAGACGAGACGGCGAAGAGCAGAGAGAAACAAAAAGGAGACTTCAGTGCAAATATTCATGTTTCACTGTTTTACATTTTTTGGTGAAGAAAGGAAGTGAATGGATGGATGGATGGATGGGTTGCTCAAGTGAGAAAATAAGAGAGAAAAAGAAATGAATGTAGAAAGAAAGTGGATGATGGATGGATTGCTCAAAGAGAGAAATAGTGGTGAAAGAAAGAAGAGGTCGAAAGAAATTCAGATAAGAAAAAGAAGGGAAAAGAGAAAATGCAGACAGAAAGTGGATGATGGATGAATGGATGGGTGGATTGCTCAAAGAAATAAAGGAATAGTGGTGAAAGAAATGAGAGGTAGGAAGAAATACAGATAAAGAAGGACAAGAGGGTGGTAAAAGAGACAAAAAGAACGAAAGTGAAGTAAGGATGGATGGATGGATGACTTGACATTGTGTAGGTCCCCCGTGTACCTACAAAACCGTTCTGACCCATCAAAGCATGGACTCCACAAGACCTCTCAAGGTGTTATATATAGCACATTCGCAGCAGATCCTGAAGGAAACCCACAGAACAATTTCTAGGGATTTCTGAGGCATTTTTTGTGTGTGTGTGTGTGTGTGTGTGTGTGTGTGTGTGTGTGTGTGTATATATATATATATATAAATAAAATATAAACTCTTAAGAGGAATCATTACTAATTTATAAAGTACAGTTATACTGACTTGTGAATATGGGCTTCATATAATATGCTATATGAAATTACTCAATGTATTCAGGGAAAAAAAGAAACATTTATATTTAATGAACTCTTCCATGCATGCTCTGTCTCTTTTCGAATTCCTTTTAATCTCCTAACCCTATAGGGATTAGACGTAACGGTGAGACTCTGAGGTGTTCCTCCTTGACATATGCGCCGCCATGTCTGTTTAGGAGTCGCAGCGTTCCGACGCTGTTCTGTAGACACAAGCACATGATTTACTTTGATTAGCCGTGGCCCGGCCCAGATGGCTGGGTTTGGGGAATGATCGGAGCGCCACGGTGTCCTATGCTTAGTGGAAGGTCAGTTGTTAACCAGAGCTAAAGATCCAGATTATTAAAGTACTACATCACGGAATACACGGTGGTGGTCATTTGGGGCAAAGAATATTAATGCTAGTATGGTATAAATACGTATATAAACATGCATGTAGGAACATATTATTCTAAATGTATTGATGGTTAGAGGTGATTAGTTAAGGTGTGTAGTGTCTCTGCGTCTTTCGTCTTATCCAAGAGCTATAACACTAATAAACACCAGCTTGTAGGTGCTAAATAATCACACAATCAAATCAGAACTCTATTCTCACTGTTCTATATGTTTATTGTCCTGCACTCATCTCATGCTGTTGTGTATTTGCACTTTATGTAGTCTTGTGTGTTATGTGCTGCACCATGGTCCTTGAGAAACGCCATTTCTTTCCAATGTACATATAGATGAATAACAATTAAAACCCACTTGACGTGATATGAAGATATTATAAGGAAGAAACCTTGAGAGGAACCGGACTCAGAAGGGAACCCGTCATCATCTGGGTCACAGCAGATAGTGTGAGAGTAAAGGAAAGTTCATTATGGTGTTAACATGAAGTCTTTGTTGAACTAGTCCACTGTTTACTAAAGGAGACCTGAGTGCAGAACTGCATGTGGTAATCGCAGTCCCAAGGCCATCGCAGCAACCACAGCGAGAATATCCATGTGTGATCCATTTCATGGTACTGCAAGCTGTACCATCATGAGCAATCTCCAGGCTGTAGCGTCCAGATGATGAGAGCTCCATCCAGAGGTACAGCATCCGGATGGATCAGAGCAGAAAGGGCATCTCAATAAAATCATGTCTGGCTCGACAGCAACCGACAAATTCACTGAGCACATCACAATCATTTTCACTATAAACATGTTTCAGAGCGGAGTTTTCCTCTGAACGTTTGTTAGTCACTTAATGCCTTTTTATAACGCACTAATTGCCATGTGCTGCACGAATCTCAACTCCATTGGTTCAGTTTATTCAGTTTACTCCGACATAAGCACTGTGGAAGGAGAGGGAATTGAAGGTTAAGATGGTTTATGGCACTACAATTGTCCTGTAGTCATTATTAATCTGTCACTAGAAAGCTCTTTAGCCTCTGAGCTTTTACACATTAGTGTGTCAAGCGACTTTATAGCCAGTGTTAAACTCTGAAATGTTTGAGATTGTTAACACAGCTGAGACTCTGATAGACCGGGCAGAATGACCTTTCGGTCTTTTGGTCTATGCACAGAGTAGATACAGGCTTCAAAAAATCTCTCCACTCTCTCTTTCTCGCTCTATCTCTTTCTCTCTCACACTCTTGCTCTATCTGTCTTCTCTCAAATGGGAAATTCAAAAGAGCCAGTGGCAGAGATTAATTTGGGGCAGCAGAAAGATACAGATGGCCTTGGGCTCCAAATCTAAAATGGAAGACAATGTATTTAAACCAGTGTCTCTCTCTCTCTGTCTCTCTCTCGCTCTCTTTCTCTCTCTCTCTCTCTCTCTCTCTCTCTCTCTCTCGGACCTTTTAATGTTTCTACCCACATTTTGTCCCCCCTCCCCCGTCTCTGTTAATTCCTCTGACAGCCCACAGATAAATTCGCACCAATGTGAATGCCTGTCACAGCTCCCAGGAATCCTCAGTAGCAAAATTAGAAGAAATAAAAATCCGTCTATCTTTCTTTCCTTTGTCTCGTCACATGGGACTCAAGTCTCCAAACACACACTACCTCTTTCTCTCTCCCACTCTGTGGTCTTAGTCCTGTTCAGTCAGATTTGCTCCTCTCGATTGGGAACTGGGAGAAGGAAAGAAAATGAGGGAGAATGAACAGGAGACTGGGAGAGAGAACGAAAGATGATGCATGAGAGGGGGGGGGAGAGAGAGAGAGAGAGAGAGAGAGATGGGAGGGACACAGAATGAATTGGCCCTTTTCACTTCATTGCTTGCAGTGTCTTCTGGTTCAGTGGAGATGAGACAGTTTGGGGATGATGTCTTTCTCTTTCTCTCTCTCTCTCTCTCTCTCTCTCTCTCTCTGTCTTTTCTGTCTGTGGGCTGATAAGCTTTACTGTCAGACTTTCTGACTTTCATTAAACTCCCCTCACTGCCTCCCATCTCCCCCCCC
>JAFFST010053551.1:23310-33310 GCA_022414735.1 Noturus placidus
ACTTAAGTGTGACAAACATGCAAAGGAACAGGAAATGAGGAAGGGGGCAAACACTTTTTCACACCACTGTACAGTAGTCTTGGAAACCTGTTGAACTAGAAAGATCTAAATCCAGAAGATACCAATTTTGTCACGCACTATCAAACATGATAAGTGATCCGTAATTGATTCAATTCAATTCAATTCAGTTTTATTTGTAAAGCACTTTTAACAAGACATTCCAGACCTTCCAGATATACATTTAGATTCTAAGTGTTTAAAGCAAGATGTGGCAATGGACAGGTGAAAACCTCCCTGCGAACACATGAGGAAGAAAACTTTAGAGGAATTAGTCTCGGAAGGCAACTCACACACCCTTGTCTGGATGACACCAACTAGTGGGATTAAATCGTTACTCTTCTAGAACCAAAAGTACTAAATGTGTTGAAAAGAAGCACAGTATGTGCATCATAGTCTTTATGATTACAGCAGCAGTTCTTAGGGATTTGTAGGAAAAAGCTACACACCCTGCTGTAGTCTTCATTGTGTTACGTGGTACTGTTAAACAACCTGTACCTTTTGACATAATCACACATGGTTATATTAATTATTATTTAGAATAGCTGAAAATGGGATGGGAAATACTTCACTTGGTTGTTATACCCACTGCCTGTGGTTGCTTGGTCTTCTAGTCAGATGTCGACGATGACCTTGTAGGAGACACGTGCGATACCAACAGTGACAGGTAAATGTATTTACATTTACCATATCATGAACTAACTTTTGGCTGTTTACTAATTCACCCAGCAATTCCTAACACTAAATGTGATTGCAGTGACGGGGACGGACACCAGAACACCAAAGATAATTGCCCTACAGTCATGAACAGTGCTCAGTTAGACACGGACAAGGATGGGCTTGGGGACGAATGTGATGATGATGACGATAACGATGGCATCCCAGATAATAAAGACAACTGCAGATTGGTTCCCAATGCAGACCAAGCAGATAAAGACAGTACATATCTAACATTATGGCTTATAGTATATGTATACTCTGCATTATACTTTTTGTCTTAATACATAGTTCTGTTTATCTCTACGCTGACTAGATGACAATGTGGGTGATGCATGTACTGGAGACTTTGACCAGGACCGAGTGATTGACACGATCGATACATGTCCTGAGAATGCAGAGATCACAATGACAGACTTCAGAGCATATCAGACTGTGGTGTTGGACCCAGAAGGCGAGGCTCAGATTGACCCCAACTGGGTCGTCCTCAATCAGGGCATGGAGATCATTCAGACGATGAACAGCGATCCAGGACTCGCAGTGGGTAGGTCTGGATGACGTTATTCAAATACAGGAACAATGCGAACAACTGCAGGGATTAATTATATTATGTAAGATGGAACAATGAGAATATTTTAAATCAGTGTGCTAGTGGAATTAGATTATGTTTAGTCATAATCTAAATGATACACTCGAGGTGGTTCATTATGCTCCAATCAGGTTACACAGCTTTCAGTGGCGTGGATTTCGAGGGAACTTTCCATGTGAACACTGTGACTGACGATGACTACGCTGGCTTCATCTTTGGCTACCAGGACTCTTCCAGTTTCTACGTGGTTATGTGGAAGCAGACGGAGCAGACGTACTGGCAGGCTGTGCCTTTCAGGGCCGTGGCTGAACCGGGCATCCAGCTCAAGGTTCCACAACTTTTATTACTTTTAGTAGCTTTTAATACAGAGTGTAATTATCATTACGCTGCTGTGGTTATCATTAGACTCTGTGATTATTATTATTATTATTATTATCATCAGAGCTTCAGGACTGACCTTAAATGGCGTGCAGAAACAAGATGGAGTGTACAAAATACGTTTTCAGTTGGATTGTAAATATGAATGGGAGTAATTTAGCTTAGTGTGTCATCTTTTTGCATCGAGGCTGTGAAATCCAAGACGGGGCCTGGCGAGTTTCTGAGGAATTCTCTGTGGCACACGGGGAACACCAAGGATCAAGTGCAGCTGCTGTGGAAAGATCCTCGTAACGTAGGATGGAAGGACAAGGTCTCATACCGCTGGAACCTGCAGCATCGGCCTCAAGTCGGCTACATCAGGTGAGATGGCTCAGACATTAGGTATAAGGTCGTAATGGTTTTTAAGTCAGTGAAAATGGTGTAATATTGATATTTGTGGCAGCTAGCAAAAAACATAGCTGCGCGAATGGAGAAAAAGCCCCAGATTCTGTAAATTAGAGACTAAAAAATGCATTAAAACAAACGAATCAGAATCCAACCTATTGTGTTTACTGTCAATCATGCTCTTAAACCAGCATTCAGGTGTTCTAGCCTGGGCAGCACTTCTGCATCTGCTTTGGAGGCGTGGCTTCGGAGGGAACATTGAAAGGAGAGGCTGTAAATGTTGTTGAATTCCTAAAAATGCTAGCTTGATGCCAACATGCAAACATGCAAATGTTAAAAATGCTCTTTCCTGTCGATGGCAGGTTGTGATATTAATTGGAAAGGCTAAAATTGAACATCTATCTATTACATTTACATTTATTCATTTAGCAGACGCTTTTATCCAAAGCGACTTACAAATGAGAGCACACTCACACACCAATGGTAGCAGAGCTGCATGCAAGGTGCTAGCTTGCCATCGGGGGCAACTTAGGGTTCAGTGTCTTGCCCGAGGACACTTCGGCATGGGATCACCCGGGCCGGGATTCGAACCACCAACCCTACGATTAGTGGATTAGTGGACAACCCGCTCTACCGACTGAGTCACAGCCGGTATCCATAGCTCGACAGTGAAATCATCATGATTTAGCAAAACATTATATCATAAATGAATCAGTCCAGTATAAAGAAATCATACCATTCTGTGTATTTTTCGTATGACCTTTGGTGGTGTCATTACGCTTGATTCATTAAGACCTATGCTACAGCGTAAAGGAGACTGACCCACATTTTTTGCTCGGAAAGGGTCCGTTTCTATGAAGGCGCCAGCATGGTGGCAGACTCAGGCATGGTCATCAACACGAGCATGAGAGGTGGCCGTCTTGGCGTGTTCTGCTTCTCCCAGGAAAACATCATCTGGTCCAATCTGAAATATCGCTGCAATGGTAAGCGAACCGCTCTCGATGATTTCGGCACCTCAGATTTCCTGAAGGAACTAAATATTTCATTTTTCTTTAAAAACACATTACATTTACAGATACGATCCCTGAAGACTACCAGGAGCACTTTGCACAGGACTCCATCGGGAACGAGGATACAATGGATAATTCCACACAGTAACCACATGCCCAATAATTCTGAGTGGAGGGAGGTTCGGGGGGATACAATGGGTTGGTTAGTGTTATTTAAATAAATCATATTATTGTCCCTTATAATTAAGGAGGATTAAAATGGACCAGTTATTTAAGAGCATCATATTAACCAGTTGCTTTGTAAGAATTTTTGGGTAAAGTCTGCTGTTATGTCTCCACAAAATGGGTCAACTATGGAAGGTGGAATTCCAGTGAGCAGAAATGCTTCCCTGTGCTTTGCTCACATATTGGATGCATTCAGAGTTACATGGAGAAGTCAGCAAGCCTGACGGAAACTAATGATGACCCGACTTGAATTCTCCACTCTCATACAGAACCTATTAGTTTCACTGTGAATAATAACGATAAGGAATAATTCAGAAAGCTTACATATATGAATAATATGCTTTAAGATGAATAACTGAATAATAAGCGAGGGGGTCTATGGGTTTTAAATGATGTATGAGGAAAATGAAAGTCTGTGGAGAGATTCATGTTTAGAGCAGTCGGTCTATAAAAGGGAGAATGTCAAATTCTGTTAAACCTCAAACAAAACACCTTTTTTTTCCCCCTTCTTTTGTAAATCTGTGAATGCATAATATTTTGTCAAAAATATTATGGAATCTTTTCCTAGCTTTTTCTACACCAGCTCCCTGTCATGGTGTACCAAACTGCAATTAAAAGCCTCCTTCTCTTTCTACGGAAAATGAACACCTTCATTTTTGTAGTTTCTTTTATTTATTTATTTAAAGGTCGAACATATAATCTCAGTCGCACAGGTTGTCTCTTGCACAGTTAGGCTCGAGTCCTTTACAATTATTTCAAAATACTCAACAGGTAAGAAAACAACGTAACGCGTATTTTAAAATGAAAGTCCGATATTTTTTGTAAACATATGTACAGTTTTTGTTTTTTTTTAGTCTATGCCATGAAAAAAAAAAATTAGTACAAACACAGGAATTTGAAGAGTTACAGCATTGTAAATAGTGTGAACGTGTATAGTGGTCCTCTTTAAACAATGAAATAAATCAGATACATTTTTTTTTTTTTTTTTTTTTACAGAGCTCTAGTCTTCATCTTTCACATCTAGACACAATGTGACAATATAGAGCACCATATAATTCACAGATATACATGTCGAAAGAGAAGTCTGCACGCAGCTTATTGTTAGTCAGGAATTGCGTGTACATTTTTAGCATTTGTAACAACGGAGGTTTTAAAACAAAAAGCTAAAACGTGCTCTTGGTTAAAACGGCTCTCTACGTGGTCATGGCACTGATGCAGCAACTCCTTAATAGCGCTTTGAGGAAATGTAAAACAACAATCTCGATTGAAACGGAGTATTAAACAAGCAGCGCAGCGGGTACACGGCTCGGTATATGATGAACTTAAAATCTGCTCTTTAGCTTGGAATCGTTTACACTTAGATAGAGAAAATACTGAATACAGTGTTTATGTCGTTTCACCTCAGAAAAGGTCGAAGTTCACATGTTGAGATGTATTGACGCGTCGTGTTTAAGGCAAACAGCACAAGATAACAAACCTTTACTTCCTGTTGTTAGAGGCAATGCCAATGTTCAAATCCAAACCAACATGCTACATGCGTGCTAAATGAAAAAGCAAAAGAAGTAATGATTTTAGAATGGTTAAAAAAAAAAACACACACATTTGAACTTTTAAAAGAAATCCAGTTCAATATTTAGTTTCACACATGTTTTTCATCGTAAACAAATAAAGCAGATGCAACATAAGCCTTAAAGGGTACTGTTAAACGGTATGCTTAAACCAGGAAACACTTCAACTTCCTTATTTGAACAATTTCTGACTAATTAAAAGTGATCAAAACTGACCAAGCTTACAAATTTTGTACATTTTTCATTGTAACTGGACTTTACATGGCAGTGTAACACATGTAGTGTGAAATGCATCTTATTTACACGGGGATGAGTAAATGCAAGTCTAGAGCATGAGTATGGCTCTAATACGTTCAAATAATTTAGAGCATGCAAGGCACATTTGGATGTAATATTACATTATTTTTTTAAAGCAAACAAACAAACAAAAAAAAGCAAAACATCACATGAAAAAAAATAAAATAAAATCAGTCTAATGAATATGATCGCCACCATCACCACTAAGCTAACTGTATTTGCAAGAACCTTCGGATGACCCATTCAAATGTATAGACACTCCAATATGAAGGAGTCATTTTCTTTACTCAGCTACATTGTTCAGAAGCTTAAAATTCTCCAAGCCTAAAATTAAAGGGAGAGTGCTCCAGGAATGTTTGCTTTCCCCAACAATCATTATATTCTATTAGGCTAATACACTGTAAAATAAATGTTCTTCACAGCTATCTATTATTTTGGTGTGAACTGTGTAAAAAAAATAAAAACATCATATAAACACGAAAGTCAAAACACAAGGTCATGTTAAAAAAAAACCCAAAACATAATGTTGGAATTAAACACATGCTCTTGATTGACTTGCATAGAATACTTTATCTATCACAAAATGCTAATGTAACACACAATACAGTAACAGTGAAGTGAGCCTGAGCAATGCTTTGCTTTCAAACCTTGGTTTCCATTTGCCTTCAAAATGACATCAAAACTAACACAAGTAACAAATCTTAATTGATCTGTTTTTAAGGTGTCAGGCAGTTTAACTCGTAAGGAACATTAAGTTAAAATCTACAGAACGTTTGACTGGTAGGATAGATGGGATGTATTTGGAATCTGCCTTTATGCTTCAAACCTCTTTGGGAAGAGCATGGGGGCCACCAGGGTCCACATGTAGAGGAAGAGACAAACCCAACAAGACGCCATCTTGATCCAGAACACTGACCAGCTCCCATCCAACAACCTCTCGATCTTAGCATTGTCATAACTGCAAAGAAACACAGATTGCACATGAAATCAGCTCACATTATTCAAATATACAGCAAGCTACTGACTGATTGGACTGAAGAATTAGCGGCTGTGGCTCAGTCGGTAGAGCGGGTTGTCCACTAATCGTAGGGTTGGTGGTTGGAATCCCGGCCCGGGTGATCCCATGCCGAAGTGTCCTTGGGCAAGACACTGAACCCTAAGTTGCCCCCGATGGCAAGCTAGCACCTTGCATGCAGCTCTGCTACCATTGGTGTGTGAGTGTGCTCTCAACTGTAAGTCGCTTTGGATAAAAGCGTCTGCTAAATGAATAAATGTACATGTAAGAATTAAGGAAACACGACTGTCTGAACAATAGCGCGGATATGTAAGAAAGATCAGTATTTCGAGAGAACATTTCTCGGCTAAAAATACCTACTGATTAATATAAATACTAATAATAAAAAAAACAACTGATACACATTAATATAATCTTTGATGCACAAATACATTGATTAGACATTCTCATATTAATTGGAATGGTTTTCAACAACAACAAAAACCAAGCCTCAACCCAAAACTATTTCAAATATGTGAATGGATTGAGCTTGTAAACAAATCCATTTCACTATTTAGTTTCAATGCTTGGAAACATTAGCTGATTAGCCCAGTTCTCTGAAATGGCGAGCCAAGTATGTAAGACTGGAGCTGGAACAACCCAAATTATCTCCTGATTGGGAAACGCTACCATTTCCCAGTCAACTACAACGGTGCTGGCCAAAAAGTGGTCTATTGAGCATTGACATAGAGGTCTATAGACATTGTTTAGGTCTCAGTGGCGTTAATATCTCAAGCATGATCATTTGCAGCATCACTGAAATGCTTACAAGGAGGAAACATGAAAGGATACGTTTATAATAAATACGTATAAGCAGCTACTCGGTGCTGATTCTGAAAGAACCAGACAAATAACTTGCATCATAGAGATCATTTACTGCTCCTGATTTACAAACATACTCAGTTTGTAGAGAGTACAATGTGTGCTGGGAGTGCTTGAACCATGTTAGAAAATCAGCTTTTCCATCTTTTCAGGTAGAAGGTAGAGTAAAACCTACACTTTAGCCACAGAGTGACCCAAAAGTCTCCACAAATTAAGGGGAAATTAAGACTTTTTAGCAAAATGTCTTCCAAAATTATTCATACATAGTTTATATTATAGGGATGTCACGATACAAAAAACCTAGCAGTCGGTACCGATACCACCAAAAGTTCACGATACTCGATGCCACCAAAAGTACACGATACTCGATAAAACCAAAAGTACACGATACTCCATAAAACCAAAAGTACACGATACTCCATAAAGCCAAAAGTACACGATACTCCATAAAGCCAAAAGTACACGATCCTCGATGCCACCAAAAGTACACGATACTCGATGCCACCAAAAGTACACGATACTCTATAAAACCAAAAGTACACGATACTCTATAAAACCAAAAGTACACGATACTCTATAAAACCAAAAGTACACGATACTCGATGCCACCAAAAGTACACGATACTCTATAAAGCCAAAAGTACACGATACTCGATGCCACCAAAAGTACACGATACTCGATACCAAAGTCGATACCATGGTGTGGTTTAAAAAAAATAAAAATACTTTTTTTTTGTAAATAATAAAATTTAAAACTCCTGGAAGACATCCTCCTCTAGCTGACATGCCAAAATAGAGAGAGAGAGAGAGAGAGAGAGATTTAAGTTATCAAACAGTCTGTCAATGACTAATAAAACAGTGCTAAGTGCTAATAAGTGCTAATAAGTGCTAATAAGTGCTAATAAGTGCTAATAAGTGCTAATAAGTGCTAATAACGCACTTTTCTTCTTCTTCACCACTTGTGGACCGACTAAAACGCTTGCGTGTATTTGCTGCCCCCTTCAGTTCTGGAAGAATTGCAACCTCAGTACCTTCATTACCAACTGTACCTACACTACTGCAAAAAAACAAGTACCGTCAGATTTTAAGAATGTTGGTACCGAAGTATCGGTTCTTGTGACATCCCTCGAGATAGCCTTTAAGAACGCCTTTGACAAAAGAAGAACACGAGTAGGAGAGACAACTCTGTGTGTTTACAAGAAAAGTTTTCATGAAGACTTTTGGGACTCCCTGTACACCCAAGAAAGCACAAATTCTACACAATTCTATACAATTAATAGCTGAAGCTGGATTTCTTCTCTTTTTAGTCTCAAACTATTGGTGAACGTAATAAATTTCCTCCTGGGAAACGACTTACTGGAACCAGTTCGTGACAGTCATCATGACGTAGAGCGAGCCGAGGAAGAAGACAAAATGGAAGTAGGCGTAGCTGTAGACAGTGCCCTCTTTCTCATCATAAATTACATTCTGTCCTCCTGCACTCTTCTCCTCCTCATCATAGTCATCTGCAAAACAAATCCGCTGTGCAATCAGCACTTAGAATAAAGTGTGCAGTGTCCTGCATGGCCACCAGGAGACACCATCAAGCTTGCTGGCAGGGTCGGTTACCGGCTCCAAAATTTCATAATCACAGAACCATTTTTTCAATCAGAAACAAACAAACAAAAAAAATAATAAGAGTGAATAGAGATATCAAAAATGAATTCTTACCGGCATAGTCAGTGCAGCAGAAGCAGCAACGTGCCCTCTGAAAGGATGATGAAAAAACTCTGATTATAGAATCATGTATTTAATCTCGTCTGAAATTGCAGTAATCAATCCAAAGCATTATTATACACAGTATTTATACACAGACTGTTGTAAGGTAAAGACCTCATTCTCTTGCATGGAATTTCTGTACACTCGTAACACTGCTGAGTTCCTCTTTGTCGTGGAGGTCAAACTGCACACAAAAATAAATAAATAAATAAATAAATAACAATAAAAACACAGGCTGCGTCAAAGTACTTGTAATCCTGCTGTCCTTTGAGTTGGGTTTCTCTCAAGGTTTCTTCATCAGACCTTTCATTGCCACGGTCACCTCTGGCTTGCTCATCTGGGAACTGTATATTTAGGTTTCTGTAAAGCTAACGTCCATCGTTCAAAGCACGCTACAAATAAAACTGTTGAAACAATGCTGACCGTTCAGCTTGTCTTTTAACCTACAGCAAGATTGGTAGGACGGACGGTGTGCAAGGAAGTCTTTATAATGGCACTAGTTGAACGTTCTCTTTCTGTTTGAAGCATATTTCTCTCTGTAGATTTTTGGGTGGAGAAAAAAAAACTGGAAACACTTTGGAAAAATCATTTCAGGTCAAGTCGAGAAAATACGCACGTCTCGTCCAATACAGTCCGTGTGTAAATGGAACCTTCGGGCCTTAGAGACATCTTGAATAGACATGTCTGCACTTAATGGGAAACACATGCGAGGCTCCTCCATTTTGTACGAGCTAAATGAAGAAGGCTTTGATCTGTGCTTTGGCTTCGGCGAGGATCCCTGTTTTTATGTCCGAATGAACACACGGTCTTAACCAAATAATTGCATGTTTATGGTCCTTTTGGGACTGGTCTCTATACACACCCTTTTAAATGATCTGGTAGTTCTGTGAAGGGATTTGGATTTAATGGCTGAAATGTGTGTTACTACAAGGGAAGAAAATGACAAAGGAGCAAAAAAAAAAAAAAGAATGAAAAATGAAACGAAACATTAATACCATGAATAAAGCACGCAGCCAAACAAAATGGCCGTCCCTACTCCCGTCGCTATATTTCTGTCACCGTCTGATCCGGACAAAGGAAAGGTGCAGACGGTACGGTTCTTTCCATCATGCTCCACCGCTGAGGAGAGAGAGGGAGGAAG
>JAFFST010053551.1:34673-39673 GCA_022414735.1 Noturus placidus
GAGAAAGGGAGATAGAGAGAGAGAAAGGGGGAGAGAGAGAGAGAGAACGAGAGAAAGGGAGAGAGAAAGGGAGAGAGAGAGAGAGAGAGAAAGGGAGAGAGAGAGAGAGAGAGAGAAAGGGAAAGAGAGAGAGAAAGGGAGAGAGAGAGAGAAAGGGAGAGAGAGAGAGAGAGAGAAAGGGAGAGAGAAAGAGAGAGAGAGAGAGAAAGGGAGAGAGAAAGAGAGAGAGAAAGAGACTATAGTGGTCTTCTAATGCCAGTGCACCACACAGATGTCATCCGAATGTCTTCATGAGTCATGAGTGTGTATTTTTGCATTTCTGCCACCAGCCTCTCTTCAAAATTCTCCATTTCTGCTCTGTGCTGTTCCTCCCCCTCCACGTGGTACCAATTATGTTCATGTATATGAAGCAGAGATCAATACCCGGGGTGATGGTACTGACCACCATGCTGACCCATGGAACCCATATAATGCATCAAATATAAACTAGCCATTAGGTCACTCACATGCGGATTAAGAACAACATTGAAGGAAAGGTTTTTTTTAAGCTTGAGAAATTTTGAGCTTCAGTACAGTGACCTTTAGTTAAGTGCCACGCTAGCAAAACCTCCAAGGACCACTTCGACCTGACCAGATCTCTCTAGGAATGACATGAGGGAATATTCTGGAATATTCACCCCATAATAAACAACTCTAAAGATAAATCTGGATAAACTGTTAAGTCAGGTCAAGCTAACGCGATCATGTTAAACCAGCAACTCGTATTAGTTTTGCAATAAGAACAAAACGTTACATACACGTCTGATCATATCTCAGATAGCATCCCTCCTGAGAACTCAACAATACACAGAGCAGCTGGTCTCTGCCTAGTTTCAACTGGGTGTACTGGGAGTTGCAGTCCCACCGACTCACATGTCTGAATGCAGGGTGAAATTGCCAGCAGGGAGACGATGAAGCATAAACCGGAGTTCACCCCCAGGAAGACCTTGTTGAGGAAGCAGGCCTCAGAATGCGTGTAGTACATGGCCATAAAAATCAGAGCCCCCACTGCCACAGAGAAGAGCACCAACGAGACAAAGGACAGCGCTGCATACCACAGCTTGTTGTGGTCTACACCTGAGCTCCTGCAGAGGAACAGAGCGGGGAAGAAAAAGCTTAATAAACCGGCACTGAAACCCTACATTATTACTTTTTTATGCTTTAAAAACTAGCACTATGTGGAAAAAATTATTCTCCTTATAATAACAGGTTAATTTTATGAACATAACCAAACAATTCAACAATTTACTTATACAGCAAATACATGCCATGAGTTTTGTTTACTGGAGCCATTTATACATTTTATTCCTGACTTTTGTACCCACAGAATTCAAACCAGATACAGTCTGTTAAAATGTAGTCAGCTGTAGAAATGCTGTGGCTGCAAGAATTCCTTTTAATCGAGTTAACAAGAAGAAAGTGAAGAAATCAGCATTCAGTGACTTCTCTTTAAATGACTCATAACCAGCTCCTGCTTTACAGTGCTGTGAAAAGGATTTCTTCTGTTGTTGTGTACATCTCGTACTATGCTTTGGATCATTTCAATTTACGGACTGAAGACTGGAAATTCTCCTTTAGGATTTTATGGTAAAGAGAAGAATTCATGATTTCCACAATTACTGCAAGTTGTCCAGGCCCTGAAGCAGCAAAGCATCCCCACACCATCACACTTCCACCACCATGCTTGACCATAGGTATGATGGTGTTTTTGTGGAATTCTGTGTTTGGTTTACGCCAGATGTAACGGGACACCTGTCTTCTAAACAGTTCCACTTCCAACTCATCAGTCCACAGAACATTCTCCCAAAAGGTTTGAGGATCAAGGTGTTTTGGCAAAATTCAGACGAGCTTTAATGTTCTGGGTTAGCAGTGATTTTCACCTCATCACTCTTCCATGGATTCCATTTTTGCCCAGTGTCTTTCTGATAGTGGAGTCATGAACAGTGACCTTTATTGATGCAAGAGAGGCCTGTAGGTCCTTTGATGTTGTCCTTGGCTCTTTTGTGACTTCCTGGATGAGTCGTTGCTCTAGGAAGAATTTTGGAAGGTTTTCAAATGGAGTTTTTCCATTTGGACATAACGGCTCTCACTGTGGTTCTTTAGAGTCCCAGAGCCTTTGAAATAGCTGTGTAACCCTTCCCAGACTGATGTGTTTCAATCAGCTTCCTCATCATTTCTGGACATTCTTTCAAAGTGTGTTACTGGATAAAACCTTTTAACCAACTTCAAGTGTAGACTTCAACTTCAATGTAAGTGTTGATGTGATTGAACAGGGTTTGCAGTAATCAGACCTGGTTGTGTCTAGTCCAGCTGAACCCCATTATCAATGTAGTTTCATAGATTTGGACTATAGGGGCAAATACATTTTCACACATGCCCAGTTGGTATTTGATAACTTTTTTGTGCTTGAATAAATAACATCATTATAATCTGTATTTTGTGTTTACTCAGGCTGCCTTTCTTTTATATTAGATTTTGTTTTAATTTCTGAAACGAGATTTACACAAAAACAGAAGACATCAGGCAAATGCTTTTTCACAGCACTGTATTTCACAGCACATATACACACTCCTTTCCTCACAGGGTGACACACAGAGTATAGCTGTCTAACACAACAGGACTCAGGAACATTTTTCCCATTGTGAGTTGGAGAGAGGAAACCATTCTGCTCTTTGGTTCTCTTCTGTGGGCTTCCTCTGGATTGTTTCTCTATCGTCCATTTGGCTCTTACTAGCTGACCTTCTGTCTCTTTGTCTGAAAGGCAGCGGTACAAAAACAATCATATCTAGGCCACATATTTGTATATGGAAAAGTTACCCAGAAGCACTTGGTACTGCTGCAAAAATCTCAACAGAAAACCACACTTCAAAGTGATTAGGGGCGGCTGTGGCTCAGTCGGTAGAGCGGGTTGTCCACTAATCCACTAATCGTGGGGTTGGCGGTTCGAATCCCGGCCCGGGTGATCCCATGCCGAAGTGTCCTTGGGCAAGACACTGAACCCTAAGTTGCCCCCGATGGCAAGCTAGCACCTTGCATGCAGCTCTGCTACCATTGGTGTGTGAGTGTCTCATTTGTAAGTCGCTTTGGAAAAAAGCGTCTGATAAATGTAATGTAAATGTAGTATACTTGACACTTCTCTATAACTCACAAACATGCAGTTCATTTACAGTACTATTTAGTACATCGTGAAGGCGCAATGTAGAATATCCAGTACATTTCTGAAATCTTCCAATGCGCTGAAGGGGTGTCCACTGGCCAAGTGACAGCTCCAGTGTGTTGTCCAGCTCCATGTTTTGGTTGCCTAGAAACCTAAATGACTTGAACTAGGCTAAGGTAAGGTAATAAAGTATGGCGAGTGAGCTAATTAAGTACATTCACACAGAGACAAACCAGTCCTGTGTTGGAGACGACTGTGCCGTTGCAATTATCAAAGACATTAGGAATGGTTCAGAGGTAGAATATTGTAGAGGTCGACCGATTGATCGGCAAAAATCCACACCGATAGTTTTTCCCGGTTTCGTCCGTCATTACACAGAACGAGAGTGGCCTCTAAAGGCGAATTAAAAACTAGCACTGAGAAATTTTGTTGTGTTATTTGAAGGTAGTTAATATATATTAATATATATTATATTAATGCTCCTAGTTCAGTGGCTGTGTCTCAGTCGGTAGAGCGGGTTGTCCACTAATCCACTAATCGTAGGGTTGGTGGTTCGAATCCTGTCCCATGCTGAAGTGTCCTTGGGCAAGACACTGAACCCTAAGTTGCCCCCGATGGCAAGCTAGCACCTTGCATGCAGCTCTGCTACCATTGGTGTGTGAGTGTGCTCGCATTTGTAAGTCGCTTTGGATAAAAGCGTCTGCTAAATGAATAAATGTAATATTTATAGATGTTTTTCATTTTAAAAAGTACAGTACATTTTCATGCTACAGTCAGTACTGTTTATTTCTGTTATAAAGTTCAATATTTTACTTTGAGTGTTATGAGTTCATTCAGTATAAATTTTTAAAACTATCAGTTGAGTAATCGGTTATCGGCAGGTACTGCCCAACTTAATCATCGTTATCGGTTAAACGCCGTTATCGGCCGACGTCTGGAATACTGTACTGTATGTTTGCATCCTCAACAAAAAGTCAGCATGGCGGTGGTCAGCATTTGGCTTCGAGCGGTTTTGTTTTCTCTTCAAATCACACATAATAAAGATATTATCCAAGGCTGAGGAGCGCCTTTATTATCTAACTCTCAATATGTTTAACAGTGAAGTGGCTGCATGTTGTGTCAGCAGGACAGCTTTATGCTGCACTTTATTTTGCTCAGTTTTCGACAGTGTTTCCACCTACTTATTCCTGATTCTGAAAACGACATATGCCATGCGTTCTAAGTGATCCGCCAAATAGGAACTATTGGTGTATTTTAACTCCATCTAAATGACCACCCTCAGACTCACTTGCTAAAAGCTATAGGACACCACACCTACAGAACCATATTATTAGGCTCAACGTTCTGGAAGCTCAGTTTAGAACAGGATTTTCCTCCCTGGTCATTACAGCTATATATTTTCTCTATCACTAACAGATACTGTAAAGATCCAGACCACCCAGACATTCAACTATGAAGCCTCTCTTGCTAAGGAAATGATGTCTGCCAGATTACACTACCCTCCCTCTAGTCTGTGTAATGAATTCCAGTTGTGCTTACTTATGCTCCTCCGTCCAAAAATAAATAAATAAATAAATGAAAAACATTTGGACACAGAGCTGGAAAAAGAAAAACCGAAGAATGAACATTTTCTCAGTAAATGATTTCCGTCGCCGATATGGCATGTCTGAGAGAGGATTAGAAGAACAATGGTAATGTTGGATGGTGTCGGAGATTCATCTTACCAGTTCTGGTTCCATCTGTGAGCAAACTGAACTAGGAGCATGAGCTGGATTAGGAGGAAGAGGAAACCCCCGGCAGCTCC
>JAFFST010053551.1:42173-49259 GCA_022414735.1 Noturus placidus
GTTGAGCTTTTCACAAATCTCAGAGTAATATGGAATCTACAACGAGATGATTCAAAATTACCGCTTGTAAGGAAAAACAAAAATACGCAGTATGACAAACATGAGTCTGTATGGAGAAGCCAATCACACGTTACTGGAGCATATCATGGGTTCTTTCAAATCTCTCATTCATACAGAATGTGATTCTATAAAAATCAGTTCCAAAACTAAACTATAGCATAAACTACATGACAGAATTTTAATTGCAATTAAAAAAACAAAAAACAAAACAAAACCAACCTATTATGATACCATATGTTAGCAGTCACAAAGTCCTGTTTCAATTTGAAAAGAAATAAGAGGATATTGATATTGAATAAACCCAGCGCTGGGTCACAACACTGTACAGAGGAAATACTGAGAACTCATGTCTGTGCCAAAATGCTAACAAACCAGGGACTCTAATGTGGAGCATATGTATAAAGATTACATTACATTACATTACATTTCTTCATTTTAGCAGACGCTTTTATCCAAAGCGACTTACAAATGAGACACACTCACACACCAATGGGAGCAGAGCTGCATGCAAGGTGCTAGCTTGCCATCGGGGGCAACTTAGGGTTCAGTGTCTTGCCCAAGGACACTTCGGCATGGGATCACCCGGGCCGGGATTCCAACCACCAACCCTACGATTAGTGGATTAGTGGACAACCCGCTCTACCGACTGAGCCACAGCCGCCCTGTTAAAGAATAGTTTAAGAGAAAAATGATTATATATTATATTATATTATATTTAGGGTGGCTGTGGCTCAATCGGTAGAGCGGGTTGTCCACTAATCCACTAATCGTAGGGTTGGTGGTTCGAATTCCGGCCCAGGTGATCCCATGCCGAAGTGTCCTTGGGCAAGACACTGAACCCTAAGTTGCCCCCGATGGCAAGCTAGCACCTTGCATGCAGCTCTGCTCCCATTGGTGTGTGAATGTGCTCTCATTTGTAAGTCGCTTGTAAATGTAAAATGATATTTCTGTAAAGCTGCTTTGAGACAATGTACCATTGTAAAAAAGCGCTATACAAATTGGTTAACTATTAATTATTATATATACTATAATACTAGACAATAATACGAACTGGATGGGGATAAAAAGCTTGTCTACCTCGCAAGGCAATTGTTCTGCACAGAGCAACCAGGTGGGATGGATAATTCTCTTGCAGTGAATGAATAATGAATGGGAATGAATAAACCATGATCGTCCCTTCGATCGAACGCATCCATTAACACACAGGATGACGGTAAATGAAAAAGTTAGAAATAACCTCTTTGAAGTGTCAGGCCTTTGGAGAGAACAAGTACAACAATAAAGGTTTTCGTCTTGAAAAACGATGACCTGAGCTCAGCCCTAGGTATATTTTAGCTTCTTACTGATGGTCTGTGAAATCAAACCTTCCTTTTAAAGGCAGCAATGTACAACCCCAAGATTCCGTCAAGCAAAACAAGCATTGATATGATATTTTGTGTTTTGATCTGTAAAAACACATTCAGAAGATCTATTTCTCCTTCTGTCATCACTTCGAGGTACTCATTTAATGTTTTTATTTTATTTTTTTTATTAAAGCCAGCCTTTGTCCGAGCTTGACTTTTCTTTCTTTTAGGCTTTTATTCTTTGCTTGGCATTTACACAGCGGCCAGTCAAAGGGCGAGTGGAAAGACAAAAAGAAAGGCTTGGCCAGAACATAAAGACTGAGTCCACATTACACAGCGCGACAACATTCCTGCTTGACCATCTCTATGGCTGGCATGGATTCATCCCGATTTCAGTGCAGAGAGAAGAAAATAATAAGCGGTCTGTTCTGTGTACTTTGTGACGTCTAAAGATTCGTGCTCGGGGTGTTTTGTTGACGGCTCGGTGAGTTCACCGTGCCCTTTAGATTCCCGCATTGCTGTACAGTTCTGTGCACTGCTGTGGTTTGGAGTAGTGTGCTGGCTGAATGTAGATACAGACTTCACGTGTCTGAAGCTAGTCTTCCTCATGACTGAGTGTCTTAAAAGGTCATAGCAACGGGGTTTGGTATTTTGTCATGGTTGAAAGGGGTATTTCTGAAGAAGGGCAGTAATCTTTGCTTTGGTAAAGGGATATGAAAAGGATGGAATGAGTGTGTAGGGGAGAAACACATACGCGGTACCAATACCAGGAAAATCCCCCGGTACACAAAAACATGTTAATTGAACAACACTATTTTATTAATAAAGTTCAATATCAATATAAAATGTATTTTTTTAAATGCCATTCTGTACACTTCAAGTATTTCATTATTAAAGCTACTAGGACTCCTGACCGTATTAGTGTTAAACGCGTGTAAACTAACCATTAAGTACTAACCATAGGGCGGCTGTGTCTCAGTCGGTAGAGCGGGTTGTCCACTAATCCACTAATCGTAGGGTTGGCGGTTCGAATCCCGGCCCGGGTGATCCCATGCCGAAGTGTCCTTGGGCAAGACACTGAACCCTAAGTTGCCCCCGATGGCAAGCTAGCACCTTGCATGCAGCTCTGCTACCATTGGTGTGTGAATGTGCTCTCTTTTGTAAGTTGCTTTGGATAAAAGCGTCTGCTAAATGAATAAAAAGTATGCAAAGACGAGGATGTGTTCTTGCAATAATACTCTCCAAGTAATCTACGCTACAACACATTCATTACGCAACCGCAACTATCATTTTAAACTCACCAGCCTGAACGGCTTGAATAAATACTGCGGGTAAGTAAGCAGCCGCTCTTCCTGAAAGCACGGTTAATCTACCAGCATATAAATTTAGAGGCGCGGCTTTTACACACTTAGCGGTAATAGCACCGAAACTGGAAAGCGAGCGTCCGAGCACGTATTTCACATACTATATAGTAGGTACGTATGCGGTTTCGGACGCAGCCATGGTAACCGGCGGAGCTGCTGCTGACCATTGTCACAAACTGTTCGCTCCGAAGTGCACGTGAGGTGAGAAGATGATGGACATATGAGAACAGTATCAAATATTACATCATACAGTCACTTTGGAGCGGCTGTGGCTCAGGTGGTAGAGCGGGATGTTCACTAATCATAGGGTTGGCGCACCTGACTCCACATGCTGAAGTGTCCTTGGGCAAGACACTGAACCCCAAGTTGCTCCGATGGCAAGTTAGCGCCTTGCATGGCAGCTCTGCTACCATTGGTGTGTGAATGGGTGAATGAGACACAGTGTAAAGCGCTTCGGATAAAAGCGCTATATAAGTGCAGACCACTTACCTTTTGTTGGATCACACCCATTTTTTCAAGTGATCAAAAATATTAGAGTGCAGACCATTTACCAGACCATTACTTCATGACTTTGTTGAAGATCTTGACAATAAGGTATCTTGGTGATCCTCACAACCACGTCCAATCAGGAGGCCTGAATTAAAACCTGTGCACTGAGCTTAGTGTACTTGGCTTATTTTAATTAGGGACAACATTCTGGTTGTTCTGGAATGTTTTAACAGTGTGTCTACTGGTATATAAATAGCTGAGAAAACAAACGTCATTTGAAAACCCAGCAGTGCCCTTTTGTGACTAATGTAAGCGTGTCGAATAGCGGTTTAATGAAGCGGCTAACGAATTGGGATGGCGGGATGACGGAAGCGCATGCGGACAGGCACGATTTTCACGTTCGTGTAATATATTCGTGGAGACCCAGCTCAGGGACAAAAGGCTGGAAAAGCTTATGACATTTTGAGAACTTATGACGTCTAATCATGGATGAGGCTACAACATGTGGAGAGAGAGAGAGAGAGAGAGAGAGAGAGAGAGAGAGAGTGACAGGTGACAGGAGACGGCAGTAAGATATCCAAAAGGCCTGAAGAACTTACATTATCACGCATTTGCATCTCCACGGTGGGCGACATCATGATCACGCAGGTGATGGTGACCAGCATGAAGTAGAGAGCGTACATGAAGCGTGTCCCTGTGGATTGCTTGATCTTGGGACAGCAGGCGCAGCACAGCGAGCAGGACGCCGAGCCGCAGCAGCACGCCAGCTACGGGAAGAAAGATATGACACGAGTCGACATGGTCAGCTTTTGAACTCGGGAATAATGGCCATTTTTGTTTTACTAGCACTCGTTACGATTGAGCTGTTTGGGTTTCATTTTCGGAGTAGTTAGATCTGCTTAGGAGTTTAACAATGACCAATGTAGAGAGTCTAGTCTAGGACAGGCGATGTCTCCGGAGATATCCTGCTCTGAAATGACAGACTACCACTTTTCTATTGTCAGCTAAACTAGTGACTAAATTCAGCAAGAAGTATCACATGCTGAGAACACACACACACACACACACACACACACACAGAGCACCTCACTGGTTGTTTTCCCTCCTAGCAGCAGAAATAGTGAGCTGCTATTGGCCAGCTGAGCTACACAAGGACAATGCTGTTACTATGAACCTGAGATTATCAGCACAGAGAGTTTCACTCACAACATGAAGCCCTATAACATCACCGTTACACACACACACACACCGAGATTGCATGTATGATCAGTGTACACAGTCTGGGAATGTATTTATCGGTTTATCTCCTGTCTGCAGACGGGGTGCGGCACATGAGCTGCTGACTCCACAGCTAACGAACGGCATGACTCTCTCAATAAAAACAATCTCCGGCAATATTAGTCAGCACAGCTAAATTTAGCTAATTGGCTAGCATTAGATAAATACTTTGTGCTTTCATCCGTAATGCTGTGTAGACGCGTCGTTAAGAGAATCCTTGAAATAAACAAATCTTTAAAAACAATGCTTAAAAATGATTCCTGCTGTAAAGGTTTGAATGAGATTCAACTGGAATAAACAGCTGTGAAAAGTGCCGTGAAAGTGGTGGAAATGCAGAAAATAATGCTTCGTGTTACTATTTTTTATGTATAAACTTTCAAGAAGAAGTCAACTGTCTGTGGGATCCATAATTACGTCCCTCACGTCATATCCTGTTAGAGAGATTGTAGCCAATATCCATTTGAGGCAGGGTAGCGTGTTTCACCAGTGACCCGATGTGTAGGATTATAATTTATAATTTTATAATTTATCAATTTGTATAGCGCTTTTTACAATGGTACATTGTCTCAAAGCAGCTTTACAGAAATATCATTTTACATTTACAAGCGAGTTACAAATGAGACACACTCACACACCAATGGTAGCAGAGCTGCATGCAAGGTGCTAGCTTGCCATTGGGGGCAACTTAGGGTTCAGTGTCTTGCCCAAGGACACTTCGGCATGGGATCACCCGGGCCGGGATTCGAACCGCCAACCCTACGATTAGTGGATTAGTGGACAACCCGCTCTACCGACTGAGCCACAGCCGCCCAGGATTACACGCGTTACTGCTCCCCATGGGCTTCACATCAGATCATATAGTGTTCGCAATAAAGGCTTGTGCTCTCAAATACAATAAGAGATGCACGTTTGTTTCGGAAATTCCCGCCCTAATTTGTCCGAGGCCAATTCCCACCCACTAGTTAGGTCTCCCCTATGGTACGACTGCTGCCGATCGGGGAGAGAGAAGACCATCGCATGCTGAGACATCTGAGACATATGTCTCAGATATATGATACATGATATATGTATCTGAGACACGTGAAGCCAGCCTGCTGTTCATACAGTGTCACAGGGCAGCGTAAAGCCTATGGTATACTTAGTCTTTTTACACGTACGCATTGCATTTTAAAAAGTATACGCCGCTCTACACCGTCTGAAGCTCAAGCAAAACTAAATTACAACAAGAGCTTGTGCTCAGAACTGCTAGGGAGGTATTTGGCGGTGACTTGGGAGGTCTTTACTGCATGAACAATGCAGATTTATTTGTGTGGAAAAGATCTAAACCATGTGACACAGGAACCTAGTGGGGGTTTCAAAGGACAAAAGAAATTCCAAAGTAATGCGACCCAGATAGCATTAGAAAACCTGATCGTGACTCCCTCTTCTAACGACGACAGGTGGCCGGTCTGAGAAGCCGGACTGAGGGGCCATTTCCACCATGATGTTTTTGCGGTCTGGCTGTTCGTTTACATGACGACGCCGTTGCGGGGCTTGAAAACGTGTTTTTTTTTTTTAAATGATGCCGTTCTTGTCTCGCTATTGTCTCGTGCATTACGTGTTCGATCTATAGGCGTGCGTGCATGCGAGTATTTCAAAACAACGATGGAGGACTACAGGACTTGGTTTGTGCTGCTCAGGATTTTGAGTTTATTGACGCTTGTCCAGCGAAGTGTATATTTACTGCATCACTACGACGACTAGCGGAGACGCATTCGTTCCATAAGCATCATTACTAACCCGCATCTACGCCGACGAAGGGTATTCAAAACCTTAAAAGTGATCTGTGTAACTGTCTGTTTTGGAATATATCTGTATCCTTTTATTGATATTAAAATAGAGAACACTGCCAGCGTCTCACTGCTTGATTTCTATTTGCCGATTTTGTTCCATTTTGGTACAACCATGGTCTATTATTAGTACTTAAAACACACTACTACTTTGATTTTTTTCCCACCAGTATTTAAAAATGAACAAGCTTTGCTAACAGAATTCTGACCTGGAGCACAAGAAAAGCTAAAAGCTGGGGTTGAAGACAGAAAAATCCATTTCCACAACCTTTATGCACATTTCATGTACATTACATAGGTCCCCAAGTCTCAGCGTTTATTAAATAAACCAACTCTGTGCATGACGAGCGTGATTTTTCACAATTCCTTATGACAACAAATAGTCTAACTCAGGGGTCTTCAACAGGGGGTCCGTGACCCCTAGGGGGTCCGCGGAGGTACTGCATGGGGTTCGCGAAAGTTTTGGTACCAGTTTGATATAACACAATTTCATACAATATATATAATTAGGGGGTTCCTGCTCCATCTCGCCATCAGTTTGGGGGTCCTTGGCCTGGTAAACATTGAAGACCCCTGGTCTAACTATTGAGATTCCATTTAACTGGAGACAGAACTTTCTTTGTACTCCACGTAGATCATCCATCCATCCATCTTCAGCCGCTTACTCCTTTTCAGGGTCACGGGGGAACCTGGAGTCTATCCCAGGGAGCATCGGGCACAAGG
>JAFFST010053551.1:64232-89728 GCA_022414735.1 Noturus placidus
ACTTTGACACAGTCTGACTATGCGCGTACGTATTGAGTTATGTTGTGCGCAGCTGGACTGTAGTTCGTCGCTTCGCCTTTGGGACGCGAGTGTGATCGAGCATTGCGCAGAAATACAGACTTTTCACGACTCGTGCCTTTTAACAGTCACACAATAGTGGCATAGTAGCGAGAGTTGGGGGTGGCATAGTAAATTTATTTTGTATTGAATTTTGTCGGGACCGAGCAAAAGTGGTATAATAGCAAGAGTGGCATAGTAGCGAGGTGGCATAGTAACGAGATTTGACTGTAGTTGGTTGACATCATTAACCCCCCCCCCCTCACCATCTTCACACAGTGAACATTTCATGTTGCATATAAACATTAATTGTGAGTGGTTCATTCACTATTTTGAAACAGTTCGCAGCACTAATTTGTTAGATTAATAAGCTCATTTGTGATTTATAAAAAGTGAATCCGTGCGGAGAAGCGTGTATTCATTGTTTAACAAATTAGAGGCCATGTTCACAATACATCTCGTATAGGAATTCTACCAAGTGGCACTAAAAGCTTCTAGCGGACGGTTTCTACACAAAACTACTGAAAGAATTGTTCCCATTGCTACAAGTGATAGCATGTTTGCCGACTTTAAATAAGTGAAAAAGTATCACTGAGAAAAAAATAAATAATAAAGAAAAATAAAAAATCTAAAGCTCCTTAAGCATGTGTCTGGCTTATCGACATCCTAAACATGTGGCACGAATATCACAATCACAATTCTCATTGTCTGTATTTTCCTCAACATTTTCTCTTACCCTACTTTTTTTCTTGTTTCCCTAGAACAGGGGTGCACAATACGTCGATAAAGGAAGTGCGGGTAGATCGCCATTCAAAAAAAAATAATTGTTAGTGTTGACGTACAGGACAGCCAGTCTGAGATCCCATCTTTTCTCTCACCACGCGTGTGATCAAACGCGTCAGCGCTAAAGACTAGCGAGTGAAATCACTGAGTTAACTTTTTTCAGCCTTTTAAAGACAAAACCCAGCTCCCAGTGTGCACATTAATATCAGTACGATGCGCCCACATTGAGGTCTGCGACCACACTGAGCTCCTACACACTGTCGTGAGATGGGTCAGTAGGGGTAAATTCCTGCAGAGATTTGAGAGCTCTGTCCGGAGATAACGGAGTTTCTTTTTGCTGTTAAACATGCAGAATCTCCCAACTCAATGATGATCAGTGGCATTTTTAACCGATCTGACCAACATGTTAAATGAGCTTAATTTGGAGCTGCAAGGAAAAGACAATCCGTGGTCAATATGATCAGCTCAGTGAATGCCTTTAAACGGAAAATACACCCTCTGTCCTCAAAGCTGCAGCACCATGAACTTCCAAAACCTCGCGTCAGAGCTGGAGACGCAGCGGAAGGCATGTGTGCAGTTTAACATTGCACTACACAGAGCAGATTGACAGCTGTCAGTCAGAGTTTGACAGACGCTTTCAAGACTTTCAAGTCCAAATACCGTTCCACGATGACTGATCATCATTTGGAAGCCTGCTGGACGCTGGTTACCAGCAGCTACTGTCCGGATTATGCCACCCTGGCTGACTCTATTCAGTGCACGTCATCAGAGTAAGGTACTGACCACAAATGTACTAAATTGTAGTGTGTCATAAGGGCTCATGCAGTTATGTAAGTTACATGAACATATATTGTGTGTATATATATTTGAAGTATACACACACACACACACACACACACACGTGTGTATATTTTATATATATATATATATGTTTCACATTTTTAGTGTAGGTAGATCTCCTTGACTGGTCATGTTAAAAGTAGCTCGCAAGTCAAAAATGTGTGTGCACCCCTGTCTTAGAGCATTGTATCTCAGTTTATGTTCTTGAGAAAGTGGGATTTAGTGATCATGCATCCAAGCGATTAAAGTCGTGTAGTGTGAACAGTTATATAAATGAGGTAACTGGACACTAGAAATGATCATTTAGAGCTTAATCTGAGTCAATGAAAACGGATCTGTCCCGGTTACCTTTGTGGCTGTGAGGCGGGTGCAGGGGTTGAAAGTAAACAGGCCCTTCAGGAGCTCCAGAAGGTCATCGCTTGCCGCACTGAAAATGTGCTCCAAGGGTGTACCAGGAAACAGTTTAAAAGAGACGTAATCTGGGAGACTGGTCATCCCCTTAGAACAAACCAACACGGTCAAGCAGTTAAGTCCATGTTTGATATTTGTTAATGAAATCAATTTTTATGAGAAAAATATACTATATGGCCAAAAATTTGTGACTGTCACACGCATATGTGCTTTGAATTTGAAATTCCAGAATGAGTCCCCCTTTGCTGTTATAATAAGCTCCACTCTTCTGGGAAGGCCATCCACTAAATTTTGGAGTGTGACTGTGGGGATTTGCTCATTCTGCCACAAACCATTAGTGAGATCAGGCAAGGATATGGGGCGAGGAATCCTGATCCCAAAGACCACTCGAGTTCTTCCACTCAAACTTTGGCAAACCATGTCTTCCTGGAGCTCTCGTGGTGTACAGGTGCATGGTCATGATGGAACAGGTTTGGGCCTCTTAGTTCCAGTGAAGGGAAATCTTAATCTACAGCATACAAAAGATATTCAATACAATTGTGTGCTTCTAACTCCGTGGCAACCGTTTGAGGAAGACCCACATATGGGTATGATGGGCAGGTGTCCACAAACATTTGATCATACAGTGTAGCACAGTGATGTCTAAATGCATTTACGGGCCAAGTCTCTTCTGTTGGAGTCCCCAGCGCTTCAAATATCTTTGTTAGCTGATCCAGGTCAGAATCTCCAGCCAGAAAGGGAATCTTACAAAAGATAAAAGATCAAAAGAATACACTGAATAAACCTCACCACATATGTCTGAACGATTTTTACATTTCTTGTTAACTGCCATAATGTAGCATCCACAAGAATGTGCATACTAAGATTTTGATTGTACAACCAAAGTTCTTGAATCTTGTTGAATATTGAATTATGTAAATAACACACACACATTATATATATATATTATATAAACACTTATTTAAAAGCTCTGCCTATTTCCTTTTAATTACTGTACTCAAGAACCTCATGCAACAATTCATCCTACAAGGTTGTTCAGACTGAGTGGAAGTATTAAAATGTGCTTTTACAGCACATTTCGGTAATTACTCACTAAATCCCATCAGGATTCAATTAACACACTTCTCTTCAAAAATGATTCAATTATTAGAAGTTGGTCCAGATGTAATTACATAACCATTACGGAAAATACAGGCTATAAAGTAAGCACCCATCATGCTAAGACATGATGTGTTGTAATTCGGTTTCCATGACAATATCCCAACTTTACAGTTTCCTTATAATTATCCATCCATCCATCCATCCATCTTCAACTGCTTACTCCTTTTCAGGGTCACGGGGGAACCTGGAGCCCATCCCAGGGAGCATCGGGCACAAGGCGGGGTACACCCCGGACACAAACACTCACACACACATTCATTCATACACTACGGACACTTTAGACACGCCAATCAGCCTACCATGCATGTCTTTGGACTGGGGGAGGAAACCGGAGTACCCGGAGGAAACCCCCGACACACGGGGAGAACATGCAAACTCCGCACACACATGGACCTGGCGGGACTCGAACCCCGGACCCTGGAGGTGTGAGGCGGACGTGCTAACCACTAAGCCACCGTGCGAATAGGAACGTATCGAATAGGTGAACCTTTGTAGGTTTAATACTTGTCTGTTTAGCATACGTGAGAACACCCATCACTAATATTTGTGATGAGCTACATGGGTAAGGCACATAACAAGAATATCCATAAATCCCCTGTGACTTACTCGGAGTAGGAGCTCTGCAAGGATGCAGCCAACTGCCCACATGTCCACACCCACCCCATACATCCTGGCCCCGAAGAGCAGCTCTGGAGAACGGTACCATCTGAAACAAGATTTGAACGTGGTTCTATTTGACTTTACTGGCAGTACAGATATAGTTTAATTAAAATGTGTCAATATAAGAGTGAAGATGGGTTTATGCATAAAACAAATAAAAAAATGTTCTAGTTAATTTGATAAACCTGACTTGGTGAAGTGTATACCTGGTCACTACTTGATGCGTGTAAACTCTGTTAGGACTGCCAAAGGCTTTTGCCAATCCAAAATCAGCAAGTTTCAGAACCCCGGATTCATCCAGTAGTAAATTATTTGGCTTCAAATCCTGGAAGAGCAGACAGGAAGAGTTACAGAAGCGGCTCAGTGTAAAGTGGACGGTATAAATGGGAGGGCGTGACAGAAAAATGACCGTGTGTGTTGTTATAGGAAAATAATTAATGAGGGGGTGGTGCGATGTGGCCCAACATGAAGCAGAGAGAGTTATCACCCTGAAGTTGATTACTATTGTCCCAAAGTGTTTTAGTACTCTTATACTATTGCAGCTTTCCCATGATTACAATCAATTTTTTAAAGAAACGATTTTATCCATTTATATAGTTACGTCTGGCATTGTGGAAAGTCTGCAAAACAAGTTAGTCCATGTCATTCCCTCACAGGCCTCTCGTTTTCTCTCTCAAAGTTAATGAGGAAAAAAGCAGCAAGGTCCTCTCTTCTGAAGACTTTCTGCTGGTGGGAACTTCAGTGGGACAGTTTTATCTCTGACCGTCACAAATGTGACACTGGAGATTTTGACTGCCCATGATTAAATGAACATGATCGACTGCAATATTCACGTTTATCCTCTGCTAATAGAAAACTCTGCTGGAGATCAAATCAAGTGCTTCCTACACTTACAGCCAATCACCATAGAGTGGCGCAGGGATAACGTCATTTTGTAATGCCAAACCCTGAAATGGAGTTAGCATTTTAGGCCTCAAGCTCCCAGCTTCGCATCGAGCTCCAGCGCTTTGTGCGAGGGGAAATCATGACATTAACATGATGCTAAATGGCACTACAGAGCTTGTTGGGGACATTAAACATCACACCGAACGAGGAACAATTTTGCAGATAAACTCAGGGCTCTACAGTGCGACCATTTCATTCACATTTGTGACTGAAAAGTACTTCGTGCGACTGTGAATATATATTTATTCGCACCAGTGTGAGTGATCAGTTCGGAGTTAAAATCGGAATAAAAACTACAGGAAGTCCAAAATGCATCTACACCGAGCAACAGTTACTTTCACACTGCTTTTCATCTCCTCAGTCAACCGAACAAGTGTGTAAACATTGCAGAGAAGCCATTACGATGACAAATAACTCATCTGCTTCAACTTCCCGATCACACAAACCATCTTTTATTGATCCCGCAAAATGACCTGAACTTTCACCTGCTCGTGTAGACACAGCGGATTCGTGTGGAGTAAATTAATAATAATGCTAACGTTACATGGTGGGTTTAATTCAAACTTCTTTATTAAATAACTCCTCACCAATCATAATCAAGAGTAGCAACTGTTCCATCTGTAAACATACAGTACACTGCTGCTCTCCTTCACTAACTCTAATTCACTTCATTTCAACTCACGGTTGCCAGATATCACTAGAAAAGTCAACTCCAGTTTCCATGTTTTAAATTAATCCCCCCAATAATGCATTATCATCAACAGACATGGACACTGTAATAATAATAATAATAATAATTTATCAATTTTTATAGCGCTTTTTACAATGGTACATTGTCTCAAAGCCGCTTTACAGAAATATCATTTACAAGCGACTTACTAATGAGAGCACATTCACACACCAATGGTAGCAGAGCTGCCATGCAAGGTACTGGGGAACAAATCTAAAACTGATAAACAAAAAAACTACTAAAATGTAAAAAAAAACAGAAAATGTGCTTAGTTACAAATAAATCATTTAATATAAAAAATAGATTATAATAACTTCATAAAATATAAATAAAATGAGAAATTAAATAATGTTTAATTACTATGGGTTGCAATTAAAATCAAATTGATATTAAACTTAGTTCACTATTTCCTTATAAAGCTATTAGCCTTTTTCCTAATATGAAACATGCTTGTGTTAGTTTGCTTTTAATTGGGACTCGGTTTAGTTTTTAAGATATTTAAGAAACAAATATATTATGCTTGTTTATTTATCAATTAACCAACAGTATTTCTCATTGCTATTTTAATTCAATTAATCATGACCATGAGCAGAGAGCTTACATTTAACTGTTTATGACAGACCACATGATTAAAGCTTAAACAAAAAAAAGATTGGTACATGTTCAGTCGTAAAAATCCTGATCGGAACATCAGTAATGAACACCATTAACTAAAGCGCCTTGCATCTGACGGGTAAATGAACTCACCCAATCACATCCTATATGAGATTATTCAGATATCTACACAATATACACAGTGTAGTTTGAGAACTGTCTCCAGCCCAGAACCATGACAGTGGAAAATGTCTAATAGTACATTTACATTTATTCATTTAAAAGACGCTTTTATCCAAAGCGACTTACAAACGAGAGCACACTTACGCCAATGGTAGCAGAGCTGCCATGCAAGGTGCTAGCTTGCCATCGGGGGCAACTTAGGGTTCAGTGTCTTGCCCAAGGACACTTCGGCATGGGATCACCCGGGCCGGGATTCGAACCAGCAACCCTACGATTAGTGGATTAGTGGACAACCCGCTCTACCGACTGAGCCACAGCCGCCCTTTAAAGCCACAGCTTTAAATTCTGTCAGAGAACTGTAATTGACCAGCTCAAGTTTTCTCATGCCTACTTGTGTGTTATATTGTGGCAAACCTAATAAATGTGAAAGTGTAATAAAAATGTAACTAAAATTATTAATAAAAATTCATTAATAATCGTGATAAATAATCGAGATCTCAATATTGATCAAAATAACCGGGATTATAATTTTGGCCATAATCGTGCAGCCCTAACCGGAGACGCCAAAAATGTTATCTAAACGTTTCCAAGCTCCACCACATCCATAACGGATAACACACGACAGACTGTGCTGTTATATGAAGACATTAATAAATAAATAAAATACTGTGTAGAACGAGTGCATTAATAATATTGACCATGTTACAGCCAGAACTACCCGTGTTGTTATACGACAATAATGCACACATTATGACCAATCAGATTCGAGCCCTCAAACTTGGGGTAAATGATTTTATGTGCTATATACCATCCTTTTTTTTTTTATTAGTCTTGGTCTTTTAATTAGTCCACCATATGAGCTCCTTGTATAGAATGAACAACGCCACTGTTCCAGCTGCCATTGTAGAAAAGGAATCAACACCACCTGACAAATCAGATTTGAGAATTCGACAGTGAAATGGGATATAACTAAGTTTTAATAAACTTCTATGCTGACCCTGTGCAGGATCCAGTGATGGTGTAAGTACTCCAGACCCTGCAGTGTCATCAGGATGTAGGCTTTAATGTTGGCTGGAGTCAGTACAAGACTCGTGTCCTTTATGATAACCTGAAACAGAAAAGCATTAGATGATATTCCGCACATCTTTCTACAAATAAAATGAGACACTACCTGTAATAAACATTCATGAAAGTAGCCACAAAAACAACAACAATGTAAAACCAAATCATTTCTTCCATAAGTAGAGATCTACCAACTGGAAAGTAATCTATAAAATAAAAATAACCTTCCCTTAGCAGACATAACGAGCCCTCCCTAAACGAAAAGTGGCCAAATTAATGTCGTCCTAACATTATTTTACTATGAAGAACTGGATAAAAATAAACGTTATATTTTGCAATCACGTCCCGTGCCTGCTTTTAGAATATGTCCTCTAGATGAAGGTGGCTACATTGATCTGCCTTTCCTGCACTCTCCTTTTGCTTGCTGCTGCTAAAATCCAATTAGGACTCAGACTGAAATCGGAGAGAGCCACTTTCTTATAATATGATTATAGTAGACCAAGAGCTGCCTAAGTAGTTAGCATACAAAGGGATATTGGCTGG
Organism: Noturus placidus; assembly: GCA_022414735.1. NCBI lineage: Eukaryota > Metazoa > Chordata > Actinopteri > Siluriformes > Ictaluridae > Noturus > Noturus placidus. Next base: position 72,202 of record JAFFST010053551.1, read on the forward strand.
AAAAAAAAAAAACATATTGCTTACCTCAAGGTCAGTCTCCATGTAGTCAAACACGAGGCTAACGTTGGATTTGTGTCCGAACGCATCAAGGAGCTGCAGAGATGCAAAAAGATTATGAGGCTTTATATTGTGATACATACTGTACGAAACGACATCATCAAATACCCAGGAGCTTCGATATGACATTTATACATCGGTCTGGTGTTGATTTTCTATAACCGCACATCTCTGACAAGAATCCTGACTGTTTATGCACCTAACGTTCTTATTATTATTTCTATAGCAACAACTCGTTCGCAGGGGCCGTGTACGACGTTACGCATAATCTAATGTTTTTTTTTTTTTTTTTAACAAAAACGTAATATTAATAATGATAATAAAATCATCTTTGTTTTACAGAGCGCCTTTAAAAGCAGCTTCTCAAAGCGCTGTACACAAAATAAGCAGTCCATCCATCCATCCATCTTCAACCGCTTACTCCTTTTCAGGGTCACGGGGAACCTGGAGTCTATCCCAGGGAGCATCGGGACAAGGCGGGGTACACCCTGGACAGGGTGCCAGTCCATCACAGGGCACAATCACATTCACACACATCGGACACTTTAGACACACCAATCAGACTAACATGCATGTCTTTGAGGAATGTCCGGAGGAAACCGGAGTACCCGGAGGAAACCCCCGACACACGGGGAGAACATGCAAACTCCGCCCACACATGGCCCTGGCGGGACTCGAACCCCGGACCCTGGGAGGTGTGAGGCGGACGTGCTAACCACTAAGCCACCGTGCGCCCTAAAATAAGCAGTACACAGGAAAAAAATGATAAAAATAACAACAACAATAATAAGAATAATAAAAGTAGACATCAGCAAGTTTAAAAAAGTAAGTCTTAAGTTGAGCTTTAAGAATGCCAAAAGGTCTGAACCTCCCCAAGTTCGAGAGGAAGAGCGTTCCAAAGTAAAGGAGCAGAGACAGAAGAAGCCCTGTCACCCATAGGTTTTAAGTGTGTGCAACAGTTAACAGATTACACTATGAGGAGCGCAGTCTGCGATTTTGGGGTGTAAGGAATTAATAGAGCAGATATGTAGTGAGGAGCTAAACCACGTAATGGTTTGTATGTCAGCATCATAATTTTAAACTCGACACGGAACCTAACCGGGAGCCAGTGCAAGGACTGTAGAACAGGAGTAATATGATTGCATTTCCTTTTCCCAGTCAGGATCCTGGCAGCAGAGTTTTGTACATAGTTCAGTTTATTGATTGTGGATTTAGAAACCGGCTAAAAGGGCGTTAGAGTAATCCAGCCGAGTGACGATGAATTAATTAATCAGCTTTTCAGCTACAGAGAAGCGTAGCATAGGGTGTAGCACAGTCTTGCTATATTTCTGAGGTGAAAAAAGGATGCTTTAACAGTGCTCTGAACAAAAGAATCAAATGTAAGGCTGGTATCAAAAAGGACTCCAAGAGCCATCGACAAAACGTATAATCGCCTTTGTTAGGAGACCTTTATGTAACTTTTAAAGAAGTCTTCATTATAGAAGACTGCGCTTTCGCTTTAAGTTGAGACAAACGTGTCGTATTAACTTTGAGAGAGAGAGAGAGAAACAAACGAGAGGCTGTTAACTCTTTATTGCTACTATAACGCAAGTGATATCGGGAACTAATCTGTCTTGCGGCACTTCAATAACGTTAACTGTAGACGCTTGACATGTCGCTCGTTAATAAACCTAATTGCAATCTCGGTGTTATAAGACGTGATAAATGCTATGGGACATGCTGCTATTGGAAAATAATCAGCTGAGGACGGGTAACAGTAACTCTGCCTCACCAGGGCATGGATTCTTGTCCTATAACAGCAAGCCCTGTGGTGATTTATTCCTTATATAGTTTGGGTGTCACTGAATACTTATACAAGCACTTACTCCAATAATATTTGGATGACTCAGTTCCTGCAGCAGTTTGATTTCTCTCAAGGCCGTTCTGTTGATTCCTGAAAGGCCAGAATTGAGAAAATTATAATTACAGGAGGGAGAAACAAATCTATGAGATTATTATTATTGGGAGCAGATAATTTAGCAATGGTTTGTGCACAAACCATCTTTTGCCTCTGTTCTGTGTCCGACTTTAATCTGTTTGGGGTGAAAAAAACAAAAACAATGATGTAACATTGTTACATGGATGCCCATGGATTATTCACTAGAATAATCACAAATTCTTGTACACAATTTGTATGCGACTTTACTTCAGGACAATATTCAAGGATTATTACTGAAAGATTATTAGTCCTTGATTACCCACAGTCAAGACTTTAGCCATCAGTGATATACAGCAGTGTGAAAATGTTTGCATGCACTTACTCCAAAATGACAATTCCGAATAAACATGGAATGGAAGTAAAACATTTTTTGCACAAAATCGTTCAAAATCATCAAAGTGTGTAGGTTAAAATATCACTAATACATCAATACTGGAACAAATTTTTAATGCTGTTTTTGATTTGTGTCACCCTCTCTGGTCGTTTGTTTTCCCCTCGAGTCAGATTTATTCCACACTTTCTTTGTGACTTACATTTACATTTATTCATTTAGCAGACGCTTTTATCCAAAGCGACTTACAAGTGCACACTCATACACCAATGGTAGCAGACCAGTGGTAGCAGACCATTGGTGTACGAGTCCATGCAAGGTGCTAGCTTGCCATCGGGGGCAACTTAGGGTTCAGTGTCTTGCTCAAGGACACTTCGGCATGGGATCACCCGGGCCGGGATTCCAACCACCAACCCTACGATTAGTGGATTAGTGGACAACCCGCTCTACCGACTGAGCCACATCCGCCCCACAGGACTTCCTTACATTCCTTCAGATCTAGCGGTTATCCCATGTGATTGTTTCTTTGCCAAGTACAAAGCTGTCATCTCTTGACCATGACCCCCTGGAGTGTCACATTCGTCCTCTTTCCCACTCTCATCTTGCCGGGTAGTTGAGGCCGTGGATTCAAAGACGCTAAAATAGAGCTCAAATCCTGTTTCTTGCTAATGAACCTAATTTTCTTATTGTTAAATCAGCTCCAGCAAATGACAGTCTTGACAGTGACAGCAAATATCGACTCATTGTTCTAGAATGGACGTACGGCCTATTGTTTGTACAGCAGTGTGGGAAGTGCAGATACAGAAGAACCACAATTTAACATAATTACAGATTTGAATTTTTTAACTCAGGCATGAGTTAAGATGGCATGCTGTTAGTTATTCCAGGAACCTAAAGAGATGGATGATGCACATATTCAGTGCCAAAATCCTTTAGGACTGGAGCAGCTTTGTCAAGCACTTGCATCATAATTCTAATAGTGAGGTGTGAAGTGCACAGCTCAGGCTATGGGAGCACCGCTGATTATTCTCCTGTGAAGAAGCTGCAGAAGAACTAAAGTGAACCGCAGACACAACTGCTAGGGCTGGGTATTGCGACCGATTCGATTCTTATTAATATGGTTTCGATTCAATTCTTATTATTCTATTTGATATCGATTAGTTATCAATATTTAGTTTTGCAGACATGGAATCCATGTTTTAATATAAATCCTGGTAACTGAAACGCTCACACAATTATGTTTAATTACTTTGACTTTGAGCAACACTGCAACAAGAAATCATAAATATGTGCGCACAGTGCGCACAAGGTAAGCACATACTGCACATTACTGTAAAACAAATTCACACACTGTAAACGTGCGACAGTGAACTTCACCAACAACCTGAGACATGTGTAAGAAATTAAACCGTTTTCAAAATTCAAAACATGAAAGATATCAGGACGAGAATTAACGCACACGCATTAAGAATCGATTTCCAGACTCGATATCGTTTCGTTAAGATGAAGATCGATTCAAATCGGAGAACGGATATTTTTTTTTTACCCAGCCCTAACAACTGCTGAGACCATAAAAATAAAAGGTTGTTGCAGCAGAAACAGAAACAGTCAGAAGCCTTGGTATGCTGGAAGGGGAAGACTGAGTGCCGTTACTGCACTGAAACGTAGGCAGTGGGCCGGAGCCAAACAGCGCAACAGCGCAAAGAACCTCAGAGGAGCTTAGTAAAATGGTCTCGCATGCAGAGACCCAGCCTGATGAACTTTCAGCGGCTGCTAACATGAGCATCACCTTGTTGGAATATGCAGACGGAGGTTAATCGTAGCTCTGCAGTAACAGTGAATGTGCTACAGGCCAGTGTCAAGGCTGTACACGGGGTAGAGTTCGCAGATTCACCATCTAACTGCAGAAATGCAGTCACTATTACAATAGAGCTACGTGCATAGAGCTTATTTCCAGATAAAGGGATGTGAAGGAGGTGATAAAGAAGGGAGATCTCCGGGACTAGGCTTCTGCGAGCCACCATTTCCAACATTTTTGATTTAAGGAGAATAAAGGAGGCGTAATAATATTACCATCTGTGCACTCAGGAACTGAGGCATGAAAATCACACACACGAAAAAAAAAAAAGTTGGATGGTGGATTTTAAGTGATTCTGCAGAGATGCAGTAAACAGTTTTTTTTTTTAAATGTAACGCCACATCTCGATGTAATCTTTTGAGAAATCGGTTGTCTAACGTCCACATGGCTGACATTATTCTCTGTCGATGCTGTTCACAGGAGAGGAGCGCACCAGTGAAAAAGGGAAGAGCGAGCTTATTGAATCACCTTTTAATCATCCTCACCATTAACATTTATTCATAAGTGTTAGATTTTACCATGGGCGTAACCACGCACTCTTTGGGGGGGGTCGTGAACATATTTTCTATATGTTCCGCTTTAATTTTCACTGCCAACGGATCTGTCTTTTCTTCTTCTTTTCTAATTATTGTATTTATCTATTTATTTCTGTCTATTCTTTTTTAATATATTCCCGTTTGTTAAAGAAAATCGGTGTGTCTAGCGCTTGGACTCCCCCAATGTCCATACCATGGTTACACCTTTGGATTTTACACTTCGTTCATCTTTCTGGGTCAAACTCGTCACCCTTTTCTCTCTTTAAATAGAGACTATTTTCTGCCAAAATATTTCGGGGCCATCCCTAAGAGATCAAGTCAAACGGTGCGATCCTTGTTTAATGTACACGTTCACATGAATTAATTCAAAACATTCTCCTGTTATCAGGACAGAAAGCAAGGGAGCCCAAACAAGTTGAGAGCACTGGGGGAAGTGGGAAAGTGAAAAAAGTTAGCCTTTTTGGGCCTATACTTAAGTGGGCGGCTGTGACTCAGTCGGTAGAGCGGGTTGTCCACTAATCCACTAATCGTGGGGTTGGTGATTCGAATCCCGGCCCGGGTGATCCCATGCCGAAGTGTCCTTGGGGCAAGACACTGAACCCCCGATGGCAAGCTAGCACCTTGCATGGAAGCTCTGCTACCATTGGTGTGTGAGTGTGCTCTCATTTGTAAGTCGCTTTGGATAAATAAATGTAAATGTAAGTGATAACTCCTATTAGAGCTACATTTCCTGCTCAGGGGCCAGAGTGGCACTAAACTTTCCGTCAGTACGTTCCGTATTGTTTTCCCCCTTCACGATGATGAGTCAGAAGAGAGTGCTGCTGATTGAGTGGCATTTTTCAACAAGTCAGTTTTACTTCCACTAGTGGAATAAAAATAGGATTATCCTGTCTCTGTGGCTCACAAACACCCTACTGAGATTCTCATCTTCAATAGTGACTCGAGTGCTTCTCACCCTTAATCCTTAAGTACTGCATCAGCAATATTTCTGGGTGCTGGACATTATTGAGGATATGCTCTGAGCGCTGATGATAACACTGATGTACAGTCTTCAGGAACAACACAAAAATACCAAAAAGACTGCGTATGTAGCTCTACGTATGTGGTTCTACAAGTGAGCGGAGGATAGAAATGCGACCTTGGGGTCACAGTCACAAGGTGATGATTTTGCCATTAGTCTTGCATAAAATCTGTTTTGCATTGAGTCTTACCTGCAAACTGCCTGAGAGTTTAAGCCTGATTGAGCTGTTCATGACTACAACGAGACTTCAAGTAAAGACATCCGTTACGCCGTAGTTAATCTTCTTACCTTTTTAATCGCAACAATGGTATTTTTTGTTTTGTCTCTCGCCTTGTAAACCGTGGCAAACTGCAAAAGACACAGAACACCAGGCAATGTAAAGCAAAACACACCGATAGGAAACAAGCTAGTTCTGATCATTTCATTATTTATTACTATAGAAATGGATTTAATCTAACCAGTGAAATAGTGACAAAAACAAACAACATTCTTCCCTCATCCACTCCCTCCCTGACGCTTCACCCGTTCCCTCCCTGACGCTTCACCCGTTCCCTCCCCGACGCTTCACCCGTTCCGTTTCCCCCATTCCCTCCCCGACGCTTCCCCCGTTCCCTCCCCTCCCCTCCCCGACGCTTCCCCGGTTCTCCACGCTTCCCCCCTCCCCCATTCTCCCCTCCCCTCCCCTCCCCGACACTTCACCGGTTCTGAAATAAATGAGCAAAACGGATAATCGAATGAGTGATAACCCCAAACAGCTGATCTCTGTAACTGTATCAGGAACCTGCGCGTGCGTTTATAATGTAGCTACACTGCTAAGCTAATGATTTCTAATTTACCCAATTTCATTCCTACACATGCACCAGCGCCACTTTGGAAATAAAATTAAGCACACATTCCTCCTAACGATGTTATTTACCTGACCCTCTCCGAGAAAGTCCAGCTTTTCATATCGTTTAGTTCTGGACTTGACATCCAAAGCCATGTTCTCAGTTTCAAACGGTCCTTTGTTGAACACGGACCTGCTGCTGCTGAGTTAAAGCTCTCCAAACACTTCCGGGTGAAACAAGAGTCCTTAGGGACAGTTTATTTGAGACGCAACACAAACAAAAACACGTTATGTGATTTTAAAGCTACACCCTAGAGTGGGATTAATACAAAAATATATGAAAACTGGATCATTATCGGTCCCAGCAGTAATCTTTGATATAAATATTTGATATAAATTCGAGTTAGAGTTACAAATGTCTAATATAAATTCCAATGTGTTTTTCCTTTAATAAAGTACAGCTCCTGTGAGCTTAGAAAATATTTTAAACGGATTGCTAATATGGTAATCAAGCACTTTTAAAATGTCCCATCCATCCATCCATCCATCCTCGACCGCTTACTCCTTTTCAGGGTCACGGGGAACCTGGAGCCTATCCCAGGAGGCATCGGGCATAAGGCGGGGTTACACCCTGGACAGGGTGCCAGTCCATCACAGGGCACAATCATACACACACTCACATTCATACACTACGGACACTTTAGACACGCCCATCAGTCTACCATGCATGTCTTTGGACTGGGGGAGGAAACCGGAGTACCCGGAGGAAACCCCCGACACACAGGGAGAACATGCAAACTCCGCACACACATGGCCCTGGCGGGACTCGAACCCTGTCCCTAATAATAAAAACTCTCTTTAAAACAACAACAACAACAAACAAATGAACAATATAAAAAGGTCAGTAGTTATTTTCTTACCCTGATTCTTTCATAATGTATTTAATGATTTTTATGGAGAGGCTCCAGGTTCCCCGTGACCCTGAAAAGGAGTAAGCGGTTGAAGATGGATGGATGGATGGATGGATGGATGGATGATTCATTGATTTACCTCATTATATAATATTACTACCTATTTAAAAATAAGTTTGTCCTGAGTTTGTTGTCAATTATGTGCCTTTGTTACACATTCTAGCTTTTCTTTCATTTCAAGTCTTGTTTTAAATTTGTTTTGTTTGTCTGAAAATGATCTTTGTGTAATTGTGAGGAAGTAAAATTATCTTCCTAAAGTGCAAGTAAGTGTTCCATCTTATTTATAATCTTTTATTGTCCGTAAACTCTGATAATTCAATACAATTATTCTTTGTCACCATATATTTTGGAAGATATAGAAAGATGTCATACATTTTCTATTGTTGTTTCTGTTTGGGGAAAAAAAGAATGCATGTCAACCCACACAAGACCATAATATCATGTGAGGTGAAAAATGTCCACCTTGTTCATTATTACTATGTCAATCCATAGATGATGGCTAAGATCAGATTTAGAAGAATAAAAAAAAAACTTCTACTATATGTCATGCTTATTATACATATACAGTATATTACATAAACAGGGGAGAAGTCCTCCGAGCCTGAAGCAGCTTCCAGTTCCATAAAACATTTAACATAGTTGTAATTAAAATCATGTCCCTGTTTTTGTATTGTGTTATTTAGACGTTCAGGAATAAAATCAGTTGTGAACCAAACAAGCCAGTTTTAATTTCCTCAAGGTGAGCAGCACTGGGAGAACGTTGGTTGGTTCCATCCACCCATCCATTTTCTATACGGTTTATCCCCAGTGTGTTGCGGTGAACCTGTAGCCTATCCTATGAGGCATGGGGCACGAGGCAGGGGACACCCTGGACAAGGTGCCAGTCCATGGCAGGGCTCAATCACACATGCATTCACACACTATGAACACATTTTGGACATTCCAATCAGCCTACAACACATGTCTTTGGACTGGGGGAAGAAACTGGAGTACCCGGTGGAAACCCCCGAAGCACGAGGAAATCATGCATACTCCACACGCACAGGTCCGCGAACCCTCAACCCTGAAGGTGTGATTCAAACATGCTAATCACTAAGCCACCATGCGCTCTACGTTGGTTGGTTGTCACAGCAATTATTTCCTGGTACACCATGGGGTATTGTTTAAAAATGTTCTTAATAAAATGTTAAGCTGTAATGGAAGAGGTGATTTATTGCCTTACCTTCATTCTGGCTGCAAGAGATTTGATTTAAAAAAAGTTGTTTATGTGTGTTAGCATACATGTACATGCACAGTGGCAGAGGCTAGCAGGTGTAAGCCCCCCGTCTTTCAAAGATATAAAAATCAATATAAGGTTTCTTTTTTTTCTGCCCACATTGTCTTATTTGTTTATCAGTTGGCTTAAATGAAACAATTCTTTTGATTCTTTTAACTTTATGTTTTAGCTTTATTTTAGCCAAATCCATGGAAATAAACATTTCTTTTCAAAAGTTTTCTTTGTGCATGTTTCAACCGTCTCTTATGACTGATGATCTGTGTTTCTGATCCATCCTCTGTGAAATTTCATCAATCTTTTAAAAGATTTGTCTGTAGCTTTTTCTTTCGCTTGTCTTTAGTAAAGGTTTTGATTACATTTGTACTTTTTTAAAAAAATGGGAAATCAAAGATTTCTTTCATGGGATAATTATCGATTAGTGTTTCTCACATCTCATGTTTTATTGGTTGTAGAATTAGAGGTATAATACAATACATTTACATGTATGTTCTTTGCTTTGTGCCTGACTCATAGGTTTGTACAATACTACACTTCCATGTCACTGTCTAGGCACCAACAAGGGTGCATCTTTTGTAACTTTGGTACGTATCTTTTACTTGAAAATGTGAACATGGGGTACCTTTAAAAATAACTAAAGGTACCAAATGCCACTTGATGTACATTTCATGCTTTAATCTAAAAACTAATTAAAGGTACACCACATACACCTTCCTAGGTAAAAGATACAGTGGGGTCCAAAATTCAGATTTCTTTTTAACAGCCAGATCTTCCTCATGCCTAATCTATTCTATTGAAGCATGTGCTGAGCTGACACTCTGATGGATTTGATCTGAAATGGATCATCAGGTTTTACGCAAACTTGTGGAGTCCATACCAGCTCGAGTGCACACTGTCATTAAAGCGAAAAGGGTACATACCTCATATTAAGAAACTCTGAAATTCCTGTAAAATTTTCGAAGATTGTACTTGTCACCCAAACTGTTGGTGATAATTTAAATGTATTAAATTGAACCAGAATGTCAAACAGAAACATTTTCACTAGTGGTCTCAGACTTTTGACAGCAGCAGGGAAAAATACCCTTTGGTCCTGTTATTTCTGAGTGTACAACAGAGGGTTTCCCTTTTAGAAATAGTTCAGAAGAAAAAGAAAAAGAAGAAGAAGAAAAAGAAAAAGAAGAAGAAGAAGAAGAAGAAGAAGAAGAAGAGGAGGAGGAGGAGGAGGAAGAAGAAAAGTATGCTAAATTGGCTAAGTCGAAAAAGTAATTCTATGTGGTTGTGATATTTAAATCTTCATTCCTGCAGATGGCGCTAGTGTCCTTTTGAAAATCAAAATATAGTTCTTATAAAAATAAAAATATTTAACAAAAATAATTAAGTCCAACGATAGGTAGATATACATGTAGATATATAGATAGATTTTCTTATACATTCTCAGACAAAAAGGGTACTAAACTGTACCTTTCACTGTTCCTGGGGTGGTACCCTTATATATTCTTTTCTTTTTTTCACCTTTAATAAAAGGTACCCCAGCAACAGGGAACAATACAATTTAGTACCCTTTTCCTTAGTTGTTATTACACCTTGTTAAATGTGATGTGCACATATCTGACGTTAAAAAAAAGCCACATTTTACATGTTGTGGTTAAACTCTAACCATCTAAATGGAAAAATGCTAGCTCATTCAGGATGAATAAAATGATAAAATGACAGTCTGTGATCAGTTACATGAAGCTAATTAACAAACTGTCAGGCATTAACTGTGATTTTTTTTCACAGATTCTGTCGCCTCTTTTTTAATGCGGTGAGCGTGAAATTCAGTGCAAATTGCCTGGGTAGCTAGTGTTACTCAGAAAGGACTTCATAGTAAATCACATAAAATTAATCATCATTTCTGATCCACTCATTTCATGCATTACATCAGATATGTTTAATGTGTGCACGAAAATGAATCTATCTACATTGAACTAAAGGATTATCCTCAAGCCATGCTTCCTTTTCAGTACCTTTTTTGTTTGACTTGTTTACTGTACACTTTATAACACCATCAGAAGTTTCCCATCTTAACAGGAAGTGGTTGGCTCAGGCTCTTTTCTTTAGAGAACGCCCACTTCCTCTGACTTTGATAAACACATTTGTGGTTTGTTGCATTAACCCCATCAGATAAATTTCCCCAACTGCTGTTCGATCATGCATCCTCAAATTACAAAATCATTTTCTGTGTGGTTTCATGACACAAATGCATTTTGCAACCACCTAATTGTAAGAGATTGGTTAAAAACTAAACCAAAATGCGATGCTTATTTTTTTTTTTTTTGCGTTACAGTTTTTGAAGAGAAACAACACCATATGGATAGAAATATTAAATGCAAAATGATGCAATTACTTTGTTGTGCGCACAAGCAAAAGGTCTGTGTTTCAGACAAACGCACACGTCATTTTCCTCCACATTTTCGTTGTCATCATTTGCATAATGCATGCTCTTTTTCGCATTTAATAACAAAATCTAACATCAGTTCATGAGCGTAAAACAGTTTGCATGATAAAAACAAGTGCTTGCTTGTGTGTTTTCATATCAAATCAATCTATTTTGTGTGTTTGCATCATAAAGATCGACTTGCAGGAGGATTAGCAAAGCTTTGCTACAGATGACATGACACAGATCAGTCAACATGGATGTACGCTTTTAGTCATTTCACTCCCTGTTGAGCTAAAATGATTCATTCCATGACTATGTTAGACCTGCTAGTGAGTGAGTAGATGTTATTCTGTGAAACCAAATCAAGACACTTGGCACCGCACATTCATTTCAGTGATGAGTAAGCAATGGCTTCCAAAAGCTTCTAAACAGCTGTCTTGTTTAGACACCTCAGTCATTATTTCTCCGATCAAAGTTGCATTGCTTAACCAAAGTTGCATTGCATGATGAACATGTCATCATGCAGTGACGTCTAAGCAGCTGGCTTAAACTAAATTCATTCATACCTGACATTTGCATGTGAAGGTTTAAACATACCGAATATCTGCTTTGCTTACTGAGGAATCTGTAATAGATTATCCATCCATCCATCCTCTACCGCTTACTCCTTTATCAGGGTCACGGGGAACCTGGAGCCTATCCCAGGAAGCATCGGGCACAAGGCGGGGTACACCCTGGACAGGGTGCCAGTCTATCACAGGGCACAATCACATACACACTCACACACACATTCATACACTACTGACTTTGGACACGCCAATCAGCCTACCATGCATGTCTTTGGACTGGGGGAGGAAACTGGAGTGCCCGGAGGAAACCCCCGACGCACGGGGAGAACATGCAAGCACACATGGCCCCGGCGGGACTCGAACCCCAGACTCTGGGGACCCTGTGAGGCAAACGTGCTAACCACGTGCGCCCCCTGTAATAGATTATATTAAGTATAATAATAGTAAATTCAATGTTTTATATTTAATATTCACCAAAAAGGACTGGTAAGCTGGATAATTACTTACTCTACATAAATGCTTGCACTGCCTTCAGACTCAATGCATTTCTTGTGTCTAGACACTAAATATTGTGTATACCACTAACAATGTACTTAAATTGACCAGAATGTCTGACTCATATAAATAAATATCCACTGAAATGTCACCCAAGTGCCCAAATACTTGTCTCTTTTAGTACAGAAATCATATACTGGATAGTGTAAATAAGGAAAAGCAAACACAGTGCTGAAAACAATGTGTCTCTTTGTGTTGAGGGAATTTAAAAAATGTATAGTCTTATGCAGAGCACTGGAGCCTCTGAACTCCTTGCATGCGGTATCCATGGCAACATTTGCCGAGGAAAAATTGGCGGACCTCTTTGCATTGCTGCCAGTCGCAGTGATTTCCTGGGTTTGACCTATGAGGATTATTTACTAATGCAGTCAACACATTGATTGGCTGTCAAGGGAACAGTGGCTGACCTCTATATTGAAGAGGTCTCAGTGTATCATTACAAAACCCTCCTAATCAATACACAGCTCAGCTATAAGCCCATATGAGGTCTACAGGGTGAGAGAGGTGAAGCGTGTAGGTTGGCATGAAAATAGACGATAGAAGAAAATTAATTAGGCCGTCAGCTTTCATTATTTTCTCACGAAGCTCTATTACTCTTGTTAAGTGCCTTAAATTGCATTTGTATCCACATGACATTAGTTCTGCAAGCAAGGCCTTCATCATGAATGGATGTTAACCGATATTAATGGCTCACTTTTGAACGAATATATTGTGTGAAAAGCATCATAAGAACAATGTATATATTTGAAAGATTGTAAATCTACAGGTAATTGTATATGTGCTATATGAGACTATATTTACAGTGGTATGCAAAAGTCCTTATTAAAGTTATTAAAGGAAAACTCATTAAATATGTTTATATTGAGATATTTTAATATGATGTCCCTAGACATTCTAGTGATAATTTTTGTATAATTGTGGCTGATGGTGGATTTTTGTTATTCCCAAGAGATGCTAGCGGCTGTTGGCTACGTTGACATCAAAAAATTGACAAGTGACATTGCTAGTGCAGTTACAATGCTGATTAATCCAACAATGAAACATGAGGGATGATGAACAGATTTAGGCGTTAACTCAAAAGAGCTTCTTTTCTTAGTCACCGTTTTCCAGCAATGTTCAATGTCATATTAATCAGAACAATGATTTCAGTGATTAAGCACACTTTTCAGGAGGGATATTTTGTCTTCTTGTTAATGGCAGGTGTACACCTGGTTGTTCAGACAGGTTGGTGGACTCAAATAATATCATAGTGTCACAGGGCCTTAGTATTGAACTTCCATCCATCCATCCATCTTCAACCGCTTACTCCTTTTCAGGGTCACAGGGAACCTGGAGCCTATCCCAGGGAGCATCGGGCACAAGGCGGGGTACACCCTGGACAGAGTGCCAGTCCATCGCAGGGCACAATCACATACACACTCATACATCCATTCATACACTACGGACACTTTAGACACGCCAATCAGCCTAACATGCATGTCTTTGGACTGGGGGAGGAAACCGGAGTACCCGGAGGAAACCCCCGACACACGGGGAGAACATGCAAACTCCACACACACATGGCCCTGGCGGGACTCGAACCCCGGACCCTGGAGGTGTGAGGCGGACGTGCTAGCCACTAAGCCACCGTGCGCCCTAGTATTGAACTTTTGATTTTGAATTTTGATTGGAGCCACTAGAGATTCTTATTTGTTAGTTTGTTTTTAATTGTTGAGTCAATCCAATGTTGCTTTGGCCATGTGCTTGGGATCACTTCTCAAGCATCACTGACTTTCTTCCAAGTCTCAGTTTCTTAGCAGACTAAAGTTGGTTCACTTACAGTATTTCCTGGTATTGTATTCTTGCTATGCTTCTTTCAGTTTCAGCAAGATGCCCTTTCTGCTGGTTGAAAAAGCATCATGCCATCCCCATACTTTACTCTAGGAAGGTTGTTTCTTGAGGAAATAGGATTGCACCATACAAAGTGCTTAGAATTTTGGCCAAAAAGCTTTATCGTGGTCTGATTTGACTACAACAAATTTTCCCACATTGTAGCTAGGTCACACTCTCAGATTTACTTTCAGACATACTCCAGATGTACTTTCACATTATTCTTTTTGAGTAATGGCTTCTTCTTGGTACCCTCCCACACAGGGCCAGTTTTGTGAAAAATCTCTTACTTTCGACTGGTGTACCTTTACTCCTGTTTCAACAACTGAAATTACTGTAGCTCGTTCAAAGTGATAGTTGGCATGTCTGTGGTTTCCCCCAGGCTCAGACGCTGAGTTTTGTATGGTGGCCTTTCTAGACAGTGTCTGGGTGGGGAGACACTCTTTTCGCTTCCCAACTATTGATCCAAAAAAAGCTGGAATATTATTTCGTACACATGAGTCATATCGTATATTCTTTTCTCTCTCACTCACATTTTTGTCACATTTTAATGGTCCATGCGTAGACTCCAATTACTGAATGTCCAATAGACAGTTTGTCCTTGTTAGAGAATTTTTCATCTGTATTAACACGGAGCATAGGGTTTGAGCACCAAAGCATTTTATTCCAGTTTTTCCTTTTCTATAAAAATAACATTTTGGCTTTGGAAATAGCACTAACGCATATTAGTTCGCAAAAATACTGATTTGTGGTTTAGAAAATATTTAAACTTTCAAGGACTTTTAATACTTTCACAAAGTTTTTGTATGCTTCCTAAGATTCCTTTAGGGCGCAGTACTCAGGAAACCATTAGGATCATAGGAACCCGTAGGTCTCATATTGTTCTAGTAAAAATATCACCATATCTATTTTTCAAGTATATGAAACTAAAGTCCCCTATTTGAAAGGCAAGGCCAATTCAATCGCTTTTGCTGTAGACTGAAGACATTTGGGTTTGAAACCAAAAGATGAATATGAAAAGAGAGTTTAGAATTTCAGATTTTATTTCCTGGTATTTATATGTAGATGTGTTAGATGACACAGAACATAAGTTATATTGTATCAGACCACCCAATTTGTATGCAAGCAAAAATATTGGTACACGTGAATGACAGGTGTTATTTGTTACCCAGGTGTGTCCTGTTAGATTGATTGCTTAAACAACAAAGAGCTCTGAAGGTCTACTCTTGGTTTTAGCGTTCAATTTCACTTGTGAGGATTGTATTTGTTGTAAAACAGGATAAGCCAACCTGAAGATCAGAGAAAAGCAAGCCATTTTGAAGCTGAGAAAAGAAGGAAATCAATCAAACATTGGGCATAGCCAGTACAACAATCTGGAATGTCCTGAAAAAGAAAGAAACTGCAGGTGAACTGAGGAAAAGAAACCGAACGGGTCGGCCAAGAACAACAACAACAGCTGCTGACAGAAACATTGTGAGAGCTGTGAAGAAAAACCCAAAAACAACAGAGTGTGACATCACCAACAACCTCCACAGGGCAGGGGTGAAGGTATCACAATCCACCGTTAGAAGAAGACTTCAAGAGCAGAAATATAGAGGCCACAC
The DNA here is from genome assembly GCA_022414735.1 of Noturus placidus. NCBI lineage: Eukaryota > Metazoa > Chordata > Actinopteri > Siluriformes > Ictaluridae > Noturus > Noturus placidus. The sequence continues at coordinate 88,069 of JAFFST010053551.1, forward strand.
CACAGGATGCAAAACACTCATCAGCCTCAAGAATCATAAGGCCAGACTGGAACTCACAAATAAATACAGAAATGAGCCAAAAACATTCTGGCCAAAGTGTAGAGAAAGAAGGGATCTGTCCATAATCCAAAAAAAATACACATTTTTCAACAGGTTTGACTCACCAACACAGGCCGAACTTCCCTCCACTTCCTCATGTCTCCATTCACACCTCCCCTTTCACCCCTTTGCTGCCCCCTCCTCCACAATCTTTCCTGCAGCACCACAATATTGGGGCATGACAGCCCCAGCCCGCTTCTTCTCACCAGCAGACAATGCAAAGACAGGGAATAACATTAATACACATCCTACACCCAGGAAGACAACATTACTACACCATTACCCCCTCCCCATATCCCCCACCCCCATCATATCGCCACCCACCCCAGTCATCTCAATCATGATTGTGAGACAACAGCTCACTAAGACCAACAAGGCCCGAGGACCTGACAACATCAACCCAAATGTGTTTAAAGTGTGTGGAGAGCAGCTGAGAGGACTTGTTTCAGCATCTTTTAGACCTCTCCCTGAGGCAGAAGAAGGTGTCTAAGATCTGGAAGACATCCTGCATAGTCGCTGCGGCCAAGAAAGGATGTCCCAGTGCTCTCAGTGACTTCAGGCCTGTGACCTTAATGTCACATGTAATGAAAATCCTTGAGTAGCTGGTTCTGCAGCATCTCAGGCCCATGGTACATAACTGCCTGGATCCACTGCAGGTTGCATACCAGACTGACATTGGAGTGGAGGATGCCATCATCTACCTGGTTCACAGAGCTTACACACATCTGAAAGAGGCCACAAAACACTGCGAGGTTCATGTTCTTTGATTTCTCTTGTGCGTTTAACACATTCCAGCTGGCTGATAAGCTCTCTGTGATGCAGGTGGACCAGGACCTCGTAGCCTGGATTACAGTCTACCTTACTGACAGGCCACAGTATGTCAGACTGCAAGGAGCACCCCAGGGAACTGTACTGTCTCCATTCTTGTTCACCCTCTACACCTCTGACTTCTGCTTCAATTCGAGAACATTCCACCTACAGAAGTTTTCAGATAACTCCTCAATTGTTGGCTGTATCACAGATGAGGAGGAGTGCATAGAACTTATCGAAAGCTTTATAAGATGGTGTGACAACAACAACCTCCAACTCAACATCAGGAAAACAAAGGAGCTGGTGATGGACTTGCGGCACAGCAAGAGAGTGGTGTGCTGGGAAGGTGGCATTGGGACTTGTGGGGCCAACAAACTGAGCAAACTGGCTATCATGAGCAATCCATTTCATCCTCTCTACGCTGAGCTGAGGAGGCTCAGGAGCACATTCAGCCACGTGTCTCAAAACATCTATGAGGCTCTTTTGTGCCATCGGCCATCAGACTCTACAATGCAACAATACCCACTACCAACAATACTTCACTGATTGAGTCTCACAGAAACACACACTCAACAGTTAATCCCACAGATATTGCACACGTATATAAATACCAATTTTTTTGCACATATACATATACAAATATAACTCTAGCATATGTACATACATAATTAATCAATTTGTATAGCGCTTTTTTACAATGGTACATTGTCTCAAAGCAGCTTTACAGAAATATCATTTTTACATTTACAAG
>JAFFST010053551.1:102226-126846 GCA_022414735.1 Noturus placidus
ATATATATATATATATATATATATATATATATATATATATATATATATATATAATGAAAAGGTACATTTAAACTGCTCATTTTTGTGTTTCTTCACAGTCTCACGCCAGGAAATGTATACATTTGCAAGATTTGTACGATTCAAGGAGCAATAGAGTCAAGATCCATCACATCGCCTTTCTGACTGAACACGATCCACTGTCACTGGCACACCCTTCGTGTCATCTTGGCTCCGTTCTGGTTCCTACGTTTTGAACCAAGTCTTAGGATCATTGATGGAGCAAAGGGACCTAACTCGCCCTTCACGGCCCAAAGGGAACGAGGAGTTTTTCTCCACTGTGACCACCATCAACAGGGCTGATCTTACTGAGGTGGGCCTTCTAGCCACTCCAGTAAAGGGGCTTGGTCTGGCTGGTGAGCAGCAGGAGCATGAGGAGGATGAAGACCTTGGCCTGGGTAAAGACATGGACGTCACTTCCAATGCGGACAGCGAGAAGTGGGTGCAGGGAGACAACCTTGAGGAACAGGAGTTCTCCATCAAAGAGGCAAGTTTCTCAGAAGGCAGCCTCAAACTGAAGATCCAAACCACCAAGCGGGCCAAAAAGCCACCCAAGAGCCTGGAGAACTACATCTGTCCACCCGAGATCCGCGTCACCATTAAGCAGCCTGGGGAGCAGAAGACATCCAAGCATGGCAAGAGCACTAAAGGTGGAAAGGAAGAAGACAGAGGACCCCCCAGAAAAAGGGTGAGTATTGTCCAGCAAAGTAGAGAAGAAATGATCTGTATGTTTCCCATCATATTAATACAAGTATGAGTGCATGTTTTTATGTTACACGTCATACTGTTTTTTTGGTATCGCACACCGATACTGATACCGAAATAACTAACTTATTCAGTATAAAGACAATCTTGGATGTCTTGAAACATTTCATTCGGCTCTGTTTATGCTGGTTGTTGCCATATGCTGTTAGCAAAGACCATGTACAGAGTTTTATATGATAAGATGTCAACAGTATCTTTAATAGAAAACACGATCATTCATTTGATCGTGAAATACATCCAGATCACTGTCGTTTGTGTCGTCTGTTCATTAGCATGACTGTGTACACTAGGCTTACTTTGCATAGTAAATGATTGAACCTGATATCAGTATCGGTATCAGTGCATCCCGGATGACCATCTCTCTAAACATTATGATAAGAGGTTACATTTAGTGCTTGAGTAGAAAATGTTATTTTTCCACAGCTGAGCAAGTGGCTTCAGAGAGAACAGTACAAGCTGTTCTTGTTTTGTGTGCTTTTATCCCTCCACATATCTCTGACCCTCTGCTGTGGCAGAACTCATTATAGAACAGTAGAGCATTTGGCGTGTTGCCAAGGCACAAACCACTGTTTTCTGCATGCTGTCATACTGTCTGTAACTGTTCAGCTGGCTGCGTGTCAAATGAAGGGTGTCCGGCTCTGCTGTGGTGCAATGCAACTCTGCCGTTAACCTTTTGTGGCATTTAGACTCAATGAGTTCATTGACTTACATGTGGATTAAGTAACTGCGCGCAGGATCTTTTTTTTGGGGGGGGGATTTTAGCCTTTTGAAATATTTATGATGTTCTGCGCTATAATTGAAAATATGCGAAGTAGAGTGTGTTTCACCGTGTCTGCATAGTAATAGCTCCTCTACTGTTTACACGTAAAACTAGCTATAGTTTAAAAAAGAAAAAAAGTTTGAGGGTAATTTAGATTATACCAGAATAAAAACATAAAATGTATGTATCAATTCAATTCCATTTTGATCTGTGGAGCGCTTTTAACAACGGACATTGTCTCAAAGCAGCTTTACAGAAACGTATAAACACAGGATAGAGATTTTAAGTGTGTGGAGTTATCCCTATTGAGCGAGCCGGTGGCGACGATGGTAAGGAAAAACTCCCTAAGATGATATGCGGAAGAAACCTTGAGAGGAACCGGAACCCGTCCTCATCTGGGTAACGACGAATAGTGTGAAAGTGAAAGGAAAGTTCATTATGCAATCACTGACTACTACTACACTTGTGTCGAGTCTTAAATAAATCTTGGTTGTGATGATAAAACTTTCAATATTTTTAAGACGTTATTTCATATGGCACATGATTGTCTTAGGTCTCAGTTTTGTTTGGAACCAAAAGCCCAGTTTAGTGCACCACAGTGTGCATGTACAATTTTCCAAAACATACATCTTGTTGCCGCTTGTTGTTCCTCCTTGCCAAATTCATGCCAGTACAATGGCAAGAGTGAAGAATTCTGGGACAGAAGGGGAGGAGTAGCTGGTGCTCCCACAGTTGGAGCCTGTAATTTGACCATAATTAGGGAGAAATTGCATGCTTACTGAATGAAAGTCAAAGTGCAGGCATCAGCATCTTTCAGTAAGCATACCACAAGCTGGAATTGATTGCTTTCTTTTTATTCGATAGCACTGAGGAACTGCTGGTGTAGAAATGCCCTCCGATGGTGTATTGTTTCTACAAATAGTCTTCCTGTTCACTAATATATGTCAGCTGATGCAAATTTATGCTAGGATTTGAGGTTTCATAATTTAAAAAACAAAACAAAACAAAAAATCAGTTTGAGGTTTGAAATTGCAGAATTTCAATGGGTCTTCTGTGAAAGGATCTTTGTCGTTTTCAGTACATTGGTTGAAAGTGGATGAGTGGTGTCATAGTATAGCACTAAAAGCATATATACATGGAGGCATATGAAGGTTTACCATAGAATTGTAGCCACTGACAAAGCCTTGGTGGTCAGTTTTGCCTTGAAAGCATTTGATGCGCTCAGAGGGGGAGGGAAAGAGAGTGACCGAGACGGAGAGGGGCATTAAAAAAGAGAGAAAGGCTCTAGGAGCAACAGGGGCTGGAGGCGGGAAGCCTGAAGTGCAGCTGTCTCTTTTTGGCAATCTCCACATTGACCACAGACAGAAGGTCAAAAAGGGCAGAAGGAGGAACAGAGGAGGTGTTCCCTCTAAAGGATGGCCATGTCTATAGAAAAGCGTTCCAAGGAGATGTGAAAACGCCAAGCCCCAGCCCCCTTTTACAAACACACACACGCACACACACACACACACACACACACACACACATACACACATGCAAACCCCCCACTCCCACAGCAGACATGAAACCCCATTTACTACACTGACAGACAGTGAAATAAATTCCTCATTTGGAAGCGCCTTGAATCCCATCCTGGTCTTTTCTGTTTCATGGTTTTAAGACGTAGAGGCCACCACCTCCTCACATCTCACAGTACCAAGCTGCGTGGGGTCAGGGGTTAGTGCGTAATTGAAACCGGCAAAGGCTTGCTGAGAATAGGGCTTTACCTCAGCTCGCTTGGCGCGTGACAGCTGCTCCCTGGAACAGCCTCCTTTCCCTCCCCTTGCTAATGAAATCATGTTGCTGAGGCCCGCGACCGTTACGACAAAACTGGCCCGTTTGATGAATTAGACCGATTCATTTTTACAGGGATTACTAGTGTCAATGCTCCACTCCTCTATATGGTTTAGAGAGTTGTTTTGCATTGGGGTGGCCTGGAAAATGAGCATAATATGACAGAAATGTTCTTTGCCCACACAAAGGTGCCCTGTGACTGCAAGGCCAGGAATAGAGCTGTGCTCATGTTGCTGGCTTTGTGAAAAGCCCCTGCGTCTGGATGTGCAATTAGGTATTTAGAATATGCAAAGGTCGTGGTGTTCTCTGTTTGTCATTTTCATTACTTGTCCACAGGGTGTTACAAATGGCCTGTGTTTTTAAAGCTGAGGAGAGATGTTCAGAGGGCACTAACCGGTCCTGTTTGTTTTAGAGAGACTTTTTTGGCTTTAAATTATACGGAAATAACAACATTGACTAGTGTTTAATATATATATATATATATATATATATATATATATATATATATATATATATATATATATATATAAATACAGAATCTGAATCACAGATCAGGTTAATAAAAAATGGATGTGGATGTCCAGCGAGACCCACTTGTGTTGAAGTGTATCTTGTATTTGTCTCCAGTATCACCCCTGTGGTTTAACACTGTAGAGGGTTCATTGCGATGACAAGCCGGATAGAAACCAGATCGATGTGTGTGTGTGCTCACTATATAGGGGGAGGTTAGCCCCAGTGCTGCTCCGTGTTTGACGACAACGCTTTGATTGTCAGCCTTTTCTGCCGCACTGCCCCTGCTCAGTGGTGCGCGTTTGTCAAGGGGAGGGTGAGATCGAGGCCGACTGACCTAACACTCCCAGGGCATTTTGATAAGAAGCGGCGTGGGTCATTTCCTCTTTCCTACCGGTCATTTACGGGAAAGTTAGGGCTATATCGTGTGTCTGAGCCAAGTGTAACAATTTCACCAGTCAGTACCGGGCTTCCTCTTGAGGTTAAAGAGATACATGACGAAGAAATGTTGATGGAATTGGGATCAGTCTAAGATGCTCTGCCCGCAATCCTGCTGATATGCCCTGGATACTTGGCTTACAGGCTAAAATCTCGTTGGATATTCGTTGGTGGTTGGTGGTTGATCTATTGCAGTGTCAGTCAAATGGCGTATTCCAGTGAAAGAAGTTGGTTCTAAGCTGTTGTCACCGTTGTGCAATGAATACAAACTACTGTCTCGAGAGATTTCAGGGGTATGTATGGTCCAACTTTTCTCCAGTTCTCTACCAACAACCTTACGTCATTGGCAATGTAGGCAGTAGTTCCTACATAGTTCCTGTATGTTGTTTGACCTGCAAAACATGGAAGAAAAACCTAGAAGTATGGTTTCATCTTATAAGCATGAGGTGTTGTTGATTAGTGTACATATCTAGAACAGTTGGCTTGCTTTGCTAATCTGCCGATGAACCTAGCATGTAATATGCAAACCAACTACCCAATTTTTACACTAGTACATTATTTCATTTGTTTTTTACTAGTTTGTTTTATAATAGGGCTGGTCCATATATCCATATAATATCATATATGGATCATATATGGATCATATATGGGCGGCTGTGGCTCAGTCGGTAGAGCGGGTTGTCCACTAATCCACTAATCGTAGGGTTGGTGGTTCGAATCCCGGCCCGGGTGATCCCATGCCGAAGTGTCCTTGGGCAAGACACTGAACCCTAAGTTGCCCCCGATGGCAAGCTAGCACCTTGCATGCAGCTCTGCTACCATTGGTGTGTGAGTGTGCTCTCATTTCTAAGTCGCTTTGGATAAAAGCGTCTGCTAAACGTAAATATCAATATTGTGATAAATGATTACGTGATACACTTTTATTTTTTCTGTTTTTAATAAGTACAAGTTAAATGGTACTGAATGAATGTCGTTGATTTGACATCCTTAAAAAAAAAAACCCTTAATCTTCTTTGTCTTTGCAGGCATTAAAGTTAGTTTAACGGTATATTACTACAGCTTCTTAGCTAAATTATAAATAATTATAAAAATTATAAAAATTACAAACCCTGATATGACTTTAAAAGCTATGTCTGGCTAATACTGTTACTCGTTGGAAATAAAATGCTGGACACAAGAGCTTACGAGTGTAAACATAGAGTGAAAAAAAATATCCAGACTTTTTAGTGCCACATAGAAGTCTGACTTGCGAGAATAATATGAAGTCTCTGCTGACTTCAGTATGTTGTTACCCAATTTAGCATTTTCAGGTCAGCATTTTCAAGTGAAACATTCCTGTAAGATTAGGATAGGATATGGTTAGACCTATATAAGGACAAACAGCAGCTTAGACCCAAGAGAAGGCTGTGGACAGAAACAAGTTAAAGAAATCATTTTTTTTCTACTGGGTTAAATGTTGCTTTTGTGTAATAATGATTGGGGAGTCTGGCAGGGAGCAGATGGGCTAGCTCTCTCTCATTGTGTCTGGTTCTCTCTCTCTCTCTCTCTTTCTCGCTCTCACTTTCTCTTTTTTCCCCCGTTTTGGCTGAACTAATATGCCAGATGGTGGCAAAGAGGAAAGGCCAACAAGTGAGCCTGGGCATATGGGGAGCCTGGTTAAAATGGGACCCCACTGTGGCGGGGGATGGGCAGGAGACGTGTGATACAATAGCAGGTAATTAAGGGAGGGACTTGACTTCACAGCCGAGCCTTTGTGCGTGGAAAATATTTTTCAGAGAACCTGCCGTCTGTATCAGACAACACTGCTGTACGGTAAACGGTTTCACTGATTTTGCCCAGTCAAGCGTGATTACTTTCTCAACACTCTCACATCTGTGTTTGTCTCCTCATTAAAAGATACCCTTTTCAACTGAAAAGAAGTGAAACGCCTGACAGTATCATGTGCACTGGTCAATTTTAACTGTCTCATTTATTTGTTACTCCAATTTGTAACATGATACATATGGCATTCTTCTGTTGTGCAGCAGTTCAGTGGTATATCAGATATATTTGATTTACCGTGATAGGTAGCCATATGTTTACTGTAGACTGGCTGGGTCTGAGTGCTTCACTAGAATGAGAGTAAGAGAGATGGGTTTTGTGTGTGCGAGATTGAGATTGTGTGGACAGATATGAAAACCCTATGTTCTAGATCTGGGAGATGACAATATAACATCAACATTATTCTAAACTGCATTAACATCCAGTTTTCTGACTGGGAGTATTGTTATTACTTTAATAACACTTACTGAAACCACAGTTGTAGTAGTAGCAATTTATTTATAGTAGCAATTTATAGTAGCAAGTAGCTGATCTGGCAAGTACTTATAGGATACATTTTATTTCTGCTTTTTCATGTTAAATTATCAGCAAATCTAAATACTGTGAAATATGTCTTGTATCAAAAAATGTAAATAGTTAAATATGTATCTCTTCCGCACCTTAATTCAATTCAATTCAATTCAATTTTATTTGTATAGCGCTTTCTACAATAGACATTGTCTCAAAGCAGCTTTACAGGAATATAAACACAGTATACACACAGTAAAAGTGAGAAATTATCCCAACTGAGCAAGCCTCTGAGTGGCGACAATGGCAAGGAAAAACTCCCTAAGATGTTTAATAGGAAGAAACCTTGAGAGGAACCAGACTCAGAAGGGAACCCATCCTCATCTGGGTCACAACAGATATAATTAAAGAGATAACCATTGGTTTATTTGCAATATGTTTGGCCTTGAAAAGCCTCCGTCCCAGCAGTCTGGACCTGGAGCAGATGAGAGCTCCATCCAGAAGCAGGACCTCAGAGACCGACCATGCAGGTCCGGAGAGCAGAAAGGACCAGGATCTCCAACATCTCCATAAACTCATGTGTAGCTCGGCAGAAGGAGAGAGGGAGAGAAAAGATTGTTAAGACTGGGATTTAGCATGTTGGAAAGTCTAGTCAGGGTAGGCTAGAGTGAATAAATACGTTTTCAGTCTAGACTTAAACACTGAGACTGTGTCTGAATCCCGAACACTAAAAGGAAGACTGTTCCATAACTGTGGAGCTCTATGACTGAAAGCTCTTCCCCCTGCTGTAGCCTTCGCTATTCGCGGTACAGTCTAGACTTAAACACTGAGACTGTGTCTGAGTCCCGAACACTAAATGGAAGACTGTTCCATAACTGTGGAGTTCTATGAGTGAAAGTTAATACCCACACACATAGAAAACCAGGCATGTAGTAGATTATATACAAAATGACTATATAGAAAATGACTGACATAACAGTGAAGATAAACAGGATAGAATTTGTGTGTTGAAGAAGAGGTCAAAATTCTTTTTGTTTTATTGTTCATTTCAAATTTGTTTAACGGTTTCCTACATTTCCCATAATGCCATTCAACTACCTTCTAATAGTGGCACCAGTGGGATTTAGCCCTCACATTCCCTGCGTCCCAATTGGTATACTTATACTATGTATTAAAAGTATGTACTCTTTTTGGGAAGAAAAAGTACGTAAGTTTGAGTGTGCATTAAAAGAGTATGAAAGTACTGGAACATACTAGAACGTCGTGTCGCCCGGAAGAGAGCGTTGTTGCTTGGAAGAGAACACTGTCACCATAAACAAACCCCTCGAAGCACTTCGGCTTTTCTTCATTCATTATCCTTATATAACTGATACTATATAATTTAATTTATCCATCCATCCATCCATCTTCAACCGCTTACTCCTTTATCAGGGTCACGGGGGAACCTGGAGCCTATCCCAGGGAGCATCGGGCACAAGGCGGGGTACACCCTGGACAGGGTGCCAATCCATCGCAGGGCACAATTTAATTTATCATTCCCTTGATGTATTTGTCCACATTTCATTTACACCTCTCTAAAATGCGTCCTTGACGTCACAAAACTCCGCCTCCCTCACACAAGGAGTTGTGGGAAATGTTCGCTGAAAAAGTGTCCACTGATCCATACTTCATACATTTACTGTAAATAGTAGATCATCCGGGTACCTTTGGGATTCTCGTTTCAATGTACTACGATCTGTGGACACACTAATTCTCATCTCGGATACTATTTAATATGGATAGTATGCCAATGATAACCCAGGGCTCATCTCTGTTTAAAGAGAGTGATGTAGCAGCGCTTTAGTCCTTTAGTCTGTCCAGCGCTGTCAACTTCTCCTGTGAACACACTGATCAAACAGATAAGGTTGGAAAGCGTTCATTTTAATGCTAGCATCTGCCATAATTCGCTGAGTCAGGTGTAACAATTTCATAAAATTTCTATTTAATTGAACAATTTGTATAACGCGTTTTACAATGGACATTGTCTCAAAGCAGCTTTACAGAAATATCATTTTCACATTTACAAGCGACTTACTAATGAGACACACTCGCACACCAATGGGAGCAGAGCTGCATGCAAGGTGCTAGCTTGCAATCGGGGGCAACTTAGGGTTCAGTGTCTTGCCCAAGGACACTTCGGCATGGGATCACCCGGGCCGGGATTCGAACCACCAACCCTACGATTAGTGGATTAGTGGACAACCCGCTCTATCAACTGAGCCACAGCCGCCCTGCATCAATGCATCAATTCTTTTAATCACTATCAAAATCTGTATGTGCATTTTGCACTGCACTCCTGGAGCAATACAACAGTCCTGTAAGGAAACACATCTCATGTTACATATTGTAATGTATTGAAAATAATCTTGCGGTTGGATGGGCAATGAGATGGGTGTCAAGCTAACATTTTGAGGCAGGTGTCGGACACATCTCAGTAAACTTGGCTCAGTGTCAGACATTGCGCAATAATGCAGAACACACATGGGGAAGAAAAAAACTTTAATAAAGACTACATTCCTTGTGCAGTTATTCCCAGTCTGTGGCTTTTAATGTTGGCAACATTAGGATCATGTGGATGTGGATGTTGTGTTATTTCCAACAAACAGGCAAATATGAAACGCTGAGAAACTATTGCGGTCACAAATTCTCCTTCTTGCTATCTTTTCAATAATCACACTTGGATGAGGTTTCTGCTTGTTAAAAATACAAGCAGTTCACAGGGGCTGCTGTGTCTCAGTTGGTAGAGCGGGTTGTCCACTAATCCACTAATCATAGGGTTGGTGGTTCGAATCCCGGCCCGGGTGATCCTATGCCGAAGTGTCCTTGGGCAAGACACTGAACCCTAAGTTGCCCCCGATGGCAAGCTAGCACCTTGCATGCAGCTCTGCTACCATTGGTGTGTGAGTGTGTCTCATTTGTAAGTCGCTTTGGATAAAAGCGTCTGCTAAATGAATAAATGTAAATAGCTGAACATACTGACGGGAATTAATCCCTCGTAGTTGTTATGGTAACATCGACACTAAATCACTTTCCCAGCATATGCACAACTTTGAATTGGGATTGATACAGTGTACCGATATGAAATCAGAACGAATTCATTTAGATCTTTGCGGGCGCACGTTCGCCTCACAACACCAGGGTAGGGGGTTCGAATCGGGTTTCCTCCGGGTACTCCGGTTTCCTCGCCCAGTCCAAAGACATGCGTGGTAGGCTGATTGGCATGTCCAAAATGTCCGTAGTGTATGACTAGGTGTATGAATGTGTATGTGATTGCGCCGTGTGATGGATTTGCACCCCATCCAGGATGTACCCCATCTCGGGCGCCGTGCTCCCTGGGATAGGCTCCAGGGTTCCCCACGATTATGAAGGATAAGCGGTATGGAAGACAGATGGATAGAAAATCTTTACATGTAAACAGTGACCCACCAAAATCATCTGAGTGATCTACTGACATTGGCTGATCTGCCTGACATATGTAACAGAATTTATTCTGGCCTCATCCATACAATAGCTACCAGTAATGCAGTGTCACCATTAACTACAGCCTACGTCCCCTACCCACCCGTATGCATATTTAATTTTCCCCAATTTCTTCTGCTTTCTTTAGGAGCTATCTTTTCTTAATTTCCTCATTACATGTTCATTTACCTCACCATCAGTGGGAGCCAAATTTGAAATCCATTTAAACGTGTGCAAGGTGCGATAAGGAAAGCCCCATTTTAAGTGAGTCCTATCCCTGCTGCCCTTATAGGCTGGCCGATTTATTATTATTTTTTTTTGTGCGCTGATGGCATGTGGCCATGTGCTTATCTCTCCGTCGCACAACCCCTGCTCCTGAAGCGGCACTCTGCATCCTATAATAAATGCAGTGTAATCATTAAGCGCTTGTCTGTTGTAGTCAACGGAATATTAATGCGGCAACGCTCGCCAGAGTTGATATGGGACTCCCACAGGCCCTGGATTTGTGGTATTTATAACAAGCTATTTGTCTTTGAGGGAACGGTGTTGGTGACTGGGGAGGAAATTGTAGGCAGTTGAGGGGTCAAAAAAGTGACCTTTGTGTGGAGGAGAGTTACTGAGCAGGGCAGTGGAATGATCCGAACATGGCCTTGCCACGCTTATTTATTACTTCCCACGGTTTTTAGTCCGTAGATTTGGAATCGCCTGTAAGAGAGGGAAAGAGCATGATTCAGTCTGGCTATTGTAGCACAGTCTAGAGATAATAAATTCTTGTAGAACTGTTTTAATCAGATTAAAGGAATGCTTCACAGATTTATAGTACTGAAGAGATTTTTAAGTTGGTAAGATGTCCCTGCCGGGAAAAAAAACCCCATCATATTAAGGTATCGTATTAAGGTATCCACTAGACATAGCCTGCCACCAATAGAAGGCAACAAATTACCCGTAGAGACCCACAGATGCCATTGTAGTTTCAAACTACAAACTAAACTGCTAAAATGTAGCTACATGTAGCTAATCTGCATGCTAAGCTAGCTATTTTAGGATATTAGAAACAGCATTATTGCTATGTTTTTTGTCAGGTTTGGCAAATTGTTAATAAAAATAAATCACTGAGAATATGACTGAGAATTTCACTCTTGTCTACCGATGACCATTTAGAAGCTAGTAATCTAGATGGCTAGCTAATTTGGATTGCAGGACAGCTCAAGCTAGCTAGCCATCAGATTATCTATTTGTGTATATTTGTAAACATTTATAAAAAAGGGAATGGCATAGCTTGGGGTATTAGTATTGGGGCATGTTTGGGGGTATTAAAAAAATGTATTATTGTACAGATATGATTTTTAGCGGTTTATTTGTGTGATAGATACCTAGCCATATTTTCTAGTGACGTTTCAGACACTGATAAAGGCAGCTGCCTGTTTGTTTTCCTCCCTGCCTGCCTGGGTTTTAGCAGAGCCTGGCTTTATTTTTTGGGCCACTGAGCTGGAAGGAGGCCTTCTCTTTTTCTTTTCCTCTCTGAGATATGGGGGTTAGGAAGAGAGAGAGTGACAGAGAGGGATTTGAGTGAAATGGGGGTGTAGTGAGGGCTGCTTCTGTATGATTTACCACTGCTGAAAGACCAGCTGTCCCCCTGTGTCTGTCCAGCCTAAACCCCCTCCTCACACACACACACACACATACACACGCACGCACACACACGGCCTGCCCAGGCACCCTGCCATTCCATGTGCTCCTCCCACTTCAGTAGACACTACCACTGCTCTCTAATAAAGCCATATATATCAAGCCTCTTCATTACCATTGGCTAAGATGCTGAGCTTGGTGGACTGATGTTAACATGGTGTCTGTGTCTTGTAAAGGTTAGGCAGACACACACACACACACACTGAATATCATATAATATATAGACAAAGACAAAGAAGATTCTATTTTTTTTTAATTACGTCAAATCGACGGCATCAATTCAGTACCATTTCATTTGTAATGATTAAAAACTACATCACCATACCAATGATATCTCAGAAAAGTGTATCATGTAATCATTTATCACGATATCGGTCTTATATCGATATATCACCCAGCCCGAATGATGAGATGTGTGAGATTTTTGTGCTTTGCTTGATAGAACCAATTTAGGAACAGAAACATAGAAGGTAGCCAGCTGAGTATCCTATACAACTAAGCATGTGCTCTTCATGCATTACAATAAAAAAGTAACTTGGCAATAATTTTGTATAGCTATATTATATTATATACACTATAGATGTTCTCGATCCAGTACAACATAATATAGGACATTCGGCCTCTGATAAACATGACGGTTGGAACTGAACTACTTACATATTTATGTATTTTATTTATTTATTTATTTATTATTTATAACCTTGCTCCTGCCATGAATATAGCCATTGATGCTGGCGTGACGTTAAAAATGAAACATCTAACCTAACCTTACTTGCCATATCAATTTTAGGGCATATAATTGGCTATTTTTGTAATTAAATAGATCCATCCATCCGTTTTTTGTACCGGTTATCCTACAGGGTTGCGGAGATCCTGGAGCTCATCTCAGGCAGCATCGGGTACATCCTGGACAGGGTGCCAATCCATCGCAGCGCACAATCAAATAAACATTCACACACCCATTCATACACTAGGGACACGCCAATCACGCCTACCATGCAAGTCTTTGGACTGAGTGAGGAAACCCCCACAGCATGGGGAGAACATGCACACACAGGGCAGCGGCAGGAATACAACCCCCAACATTGACGCTGTGAGGCGAACATGCTAACTACTAAGCCACCTGTATGTGAAAAGCAAGCATGCCATATATGACATGCATTTATTCTGACACATTTTTCCAACTAGCAACACAAGACTCATTATCCGTCTGCATGCTCTGAGAAATTGAATGCAGTAGAATATTATAGTATTTGGTTGTCTTTTACCGCCAAGCAAATACTGTTTGGGTTAGCATTCTTCTATTGAGCTGTTCTTGATTTCATCAGTGTCCAGCAGCCATCCATCCATTTTCTGTACCGCTTATCCTACACAGGGTCACGGCGAGCCTGGAGCCTAGGGACTCGGGGTACAAGGCAGGGGACACCCTGGACGGCATGACAACGCATCACAGGGCACAGTCGCACACACGCACATATATTATGGACGATTTAGAGATGCTAATCAGCCTACAACGCATGTCTTTGTACTGGGGAGGAAACCGGAGTGCTAGGAGGAAACCCCCGAAGCACAGGCAGAAGAAGAAAACTCTGCACACATGGGGCGGAAAGAGGAATCGAACCCCCAACCCCAGAGGTGCGAGGCAAACGTGCTAACCACCAAGCACAAGTCCTTGTCCAGCATCTAGTGAGGCAAAAAAAAAAATTTAAAATTACAAAGTGGGGACTGTGTGTT
Organism: Noturus placidus; assembly: GCA_022414735.1. Classification (NCBI taxonomy): domain Eukaryota; kingdom Metazoa; phylum Chordata; class Actinopteri; order Siluriformes; family Ictaluridae; genus Noturus; species Noturus placidus. The sequence continues at coordinate 115,839 of JAFFST010053551.1, forward strand.
GTTGCTCTTTAAATACCACTTGATTTCATTTCCATTTATTCATTTAGCAGATGCTTTTATCCAAAGCGACTTACAAATGAGAGCACACTCACACACCAATGGTAGCAGAGCTGCATGCAAGGTGCTAGCTTGCCATCGGGGGCAACTTAGGGTTCAGTGTCTTGCCCAAGGACACTTCGGCATGGGATCACCCGGGCCGGGATTCGAACCACCAACCCTACGATTAGTGGATTAGTGGACAACCCGCTCTACCGACTGAGCCACAGTCGTCCATTTGTTTGTTTAAATACCACTTGATATGGGCCATGAGGAAATCAAGTGACCATGCTACAGTCCTGATACCTTGATGTGGTCCAGTGAAGAGAAATTGTAATGACGACATCCTATACAAAGATGTGCTTCCAACTTCGTAGGAACATTTTTGGGAAGGCCCACATAATGTTGTGATGGTCAGGTGTCCACAAACATTTGGCCATATAGTATAATTTCTCCTAGTATGTGAATGGAAAATTTTAATCATCATGTGTAATGTATATTTTATAAAAGCATATTCGCTCTTTTTTTGTTTTGTTTTTTTAAATAAAGGGTGCTGATCATTCTGAAGAGCCCTGAGTGTTCCGTTAAAGGAAATCTGGCTAGTGTACTTACCTTACGTCCACTCAAGCCCTGTTCAGAAGGTCTTTAATATCTTCTGATGTCTCTATGAAGGAGACTGACACACACAATATTCTCTGTATTGTACACTGAACAATGACTTCCATTGAGCTGTTTTTTGTGCTCGCCAAGCAGTATTAGCTCAGAAGGACTCTGCTGTGGGCCTATGTTGTTTATTATCTGTGCTCCACGGAGCAAAAAAGCCTGTTTGGCCAGAGTTTCAGCTAATACTGCACAGATGTCAAATTACAGTTCTGGTACCGGAGAGATGCTTGAGGAATGTGGGAGGTACACTGGATTGTGGAATGTGATGTTATTGGTGTTTTCAGGAGGAGTGGATCTAGAGTGTTTTTTTTTTTTTTGTTTGTTTTTTACCGAGAATACATCATGTCTTGTTTTCTTTCTCAGCATGAGAAAAGATGTTCAAATCATTAGTATCCAGGGAGTAAATCATCATGCTTCTATCAGATCAGTATCAGGACTCCATTTAAAAGTATGATAGCTTGTTTATAATGAAAAACGCAATGTGCCAGAGCTGTCTTAAATCATCCATTGTTTAAACATCCCTCCATCCATTCTTCTTTTTACTCTCGTGCTTAAAATTGCTATAACTTGAGTGTGAACAGCTTGTTGGCTGATCCATTTTGAACTGAAGGTAGAGAACTGGCTGTAAGAGACCACTTCAGATCCACAAAGCCCCCGTACTCAAAAGCTCGTCCCACACTTTCGTGTCAGAGACGGCTTAAGTCTCTCCTCATTGGTCTTGATCCCGTCTCAAATCCTGTAATCTCCCGATGTCGGCCGGCTTACCAGGCTTTCCAAATTGGACCTTGCTCTGAGGGACATTCGCCTGAGCGGTATGCGGGTCACTCAGCAGTCACCGTTTGGAAAATGGCGGTAACTCAAAAATCCCTCCTGAATTGCTCAACAAAGGGTCGTCTTAAAGCCAGCTTACGGCTACTGTTGTCTGATTTGAGAACTGTCCAACATATATCCAGGTAAAGAAATGTGACGAGCTCCTTTGAGTCAGGGGCTGTCCCTGACACCTTTTTATGCTCAGAGCACAACACACTGGTTCTCAAAGTAGATTCTGTTTCAGATTTATTAATGATTTTTTATTTGTTATCTGGATCTAAATTTCTATTGCTTTAAACGTTTATAAAAGTATAAATCACACTTCATAACATTATCATATCATTTTTTAAAAACTTTATTTTTCTATTACTGCGCTTCAGAACAAATTATTTTTGAATGTCCTTGTTCAGGAATAGTGGATACATTTCATTGGCACACCAATTTGATCACTTGTCATTAATAAAACTTGTGTTATCAATGTGTGATCAGCTAGATCCTTTAGACATTTATGAGAGAAAACAGCAATTACTAAAAGAAAATAACAATACTTGCAAGACACTAGAGGCGGCTGTGGCTCAGTTGGTAGAGCGGGTTGTCCACTAATCCACTAATCGTAGGGTTGGTGGTTCGAATCACGGCCCGGGCGATCCCATGCCGAAGCGTCCTTGGGCAAGACACTGAACCCTAAGTTGCCCCCGATGGCAAGCTAGCACCTTGCATGCAGCTCTGCTACCATTGGTGTGTGAGTGTGTCTCATTTGTAAGTCGCTTTGGATAAAAGCGTCTGCTAAATGAATAATGGTAATGTAAGACAACTTTATGGTACTATAATACATTGTCATTTATAGCCTACATATGTACCATTGGCTCTTGCAAAGGCGCAGCATGATCTGTGTACTCAAAGCAAGCTTTCTTCGGGAAAGGAAACTGCAATTTTAATATTCGTACTGATGTGCTAGGTGAAATACAAGTGAGAATGAAAAGTACATTTGAAGGCTACTTATTGGACCGGCCAATGTAGATATAATTCATGTTACTAGCAAGATAAAGAATTTTGAGACTTCTATTATAAATGTATAGTAATGTGTTGTAAACAAGGATTTAAATGAATATTCTGTTTTATTCTGCAGATTATATAACATTTGGTTGCAAAGTCTAGCTGTCCATTTGATGCCATGGTGACTGTTTCTGTCAAGCCCTCATGCTGTTTGTTAATTTCAACTCTATGTCATTTCTAGGGACTTTTCTTGGTTTCTTCAACAGGATGAAAGTGAATGAACTCTTGATAAATCTATGGTTGTGTAATTTCCTTTTCTTTACTCCCTCAAAAACTTTTAACCCAGTTTGAAATTGAGTTGAACTGGAAGGCATATATGCCAAGAAACTTCCTTCCCAGTGCTGGTCAGGTGGGACTTTGTCGTGACTATGGCTTGTTAATTGGCTTCCTTTGTAAGTGACAAAGCTTGGCATGTTGTGTAAATGTGTTTCCTGCCTGCGGCGCTGCCTGGTGGCAGAGGTCTCTGTTAACCACAGTCTCTCCTGTGAGGTCTTTTAGATTTGGGTGGGGGGACTGATTAGAAACGGCCTTTAATATACTTAGTTTGGTGCAGTTAGGATTTTATGAAAGTCTGTGTAACATCACGTCTAGTCGAGGACTGTTCGTTAATGGGCTCTGTGTGTTTACGAAGCTATTTTATTTATTTATCTGTAAAACTCACATTATGGTTTATACAGTGTCCCGCTTGTAGTATTTAGGGTCCAGAACAGTTCTAATAGTTTTGCAATGGCTAATTGTCTTTTCACTTGGCAACCAAATCCTGCTGGTTGGGACACATTGGAAGTATAATGAATAAATGAGTGGCATCAATGAGGCCAGATATCTGGTCACTGTGAATGGACCCAGAAGGCATGGGGACCATGTGGCATATTGACTTTCACTAGCTCTCACTTCAAGCACAATTGAGTTTGTCAGTGAAATGCGATCAGGCCCATCAGCTGTCTGCTGGAGATGCTCCCTGCCGCTGCTGCCGAGATGTCGGCAGACCCAGATACCTTTTCACCGAGCTCGTTTCAATCTCATTCCCCAAACGTACCGCCATTGAACAGCGAGTAATTAATTGTAGCAGACACAAAGGACAGTGCCTTCCCAGAGTCAGGATGCAGGGAGTTCTGTTACCGAAATGAAAGCTGTGGGTCACCCAAGGTAGTGACAAGCACCTTGAAAGAGGAAACGTGCCAACTGATAAAAATAGAGAGTTTAGCACTTTCAAATGTTTTCCGTACACCCACTGTACATGATGCTTACTTCCAGTTCATAATAAAATAATCACTGATGTATATTAGTCCTGGATTCGTCAGTAGGCAAATCTAGGTGCTGATAATAAAAAAGTCCCAAGAGCTAAAGACCTTTTGTACCTCTCTGCCCATACGGGATGTTAACTATCTTAAAATCTTGACACCAGCACTAATGGAAAAGAATATCTATGGGCTTGATTTGTAGTAAGTGAATACTTTCAGTTGAGCTGAGCCACTTTATATGCAGGATTTGTCCCCACAGATGATCAATTACTCGCCAACCCTAAGAGGAGGCAAGAGCTTGGTGGACAAATGGAGAGAATTGTGTTTGTGTTGGGCATTGTGTTGGACTGACACCAAGAGTGACCTCCCAGAGTATTCAGTGTCAGTCCAATTGTAAGGATAAGACAGTGAGCGCCAACCAATGCAGTGGCCCTCTCAAACAGCCCAAAGCCATGAATGAGCTCCTTTCTTCGGCAGCCCGTATCCTGCTCATGAGAAACTACTACTGTGCCTGGGAATTTAGATCAAAGATTTTAGAGAAGTCACAGCATGTTTTGATTCACAAACGGACAAAGAAGGATATTGTATAACACAGCACTACGATGTTATGATGCAATGCAATGTGCAGTCGTGTGTTTTGTCTTTGAATGCAATAACGTCTGGCTCGCGAGGGAGTTTGACCACAAACAAGCACCTAAACACATAACTGGACATGGAAACACATGGAAGGAAGGTTACCTGGTTATTTAATAGTATGGTTTGGGCCCTTCTTGCAAATCCGCCAATCCATTGGATTAAGGACACGAAGCCCTTTTCCCCCCTCTTTTCACTGCACTGTGAGCTACAGACTCTGTGGAATGCTACTTTACCATGACCTTTCACCCACACAGTGAATGCAGCAGAGTGGGGGAGGGAGTGTGTGTGTGTGTCTGTATGATGATGGTCAAAGAAGAGTGAGTGTGTGTGTGTGTGTGTGTGTGTGTGTGTGTGTGTGTGTGTGTGTGTGTGTCTGTCTGTCTGTACAATGAGATTATCTAAAGTGTATGTATATGTTGTAGGGTAGGAGAGGTCATAAAGCTCATGTACTCAGGTGAAAGTCCAGTTTCCTCCTAGTAGTAACTGACACTCAGCTACGACACCGTATCTTGAAAGATGTACAAAACCAAACACACACACACACACACACACACACACACACACACACACACACACACACACACATAGACACACTCCTCAGTTGAAGCTTATTTAATTCAAACCACACATATACATGAAAGGATTTATGCATTTAGTCCTGATGTTTTGTCTTTGAATGTGTTCATCTGATTGCAGTTAAAAAATCGCTTAGCTTTTTATTTCCGTGACCAAATATTAAAATAATTTCTAATGTTGCATTTCATTCAGTTTAAGCAGTAAAGTAATTGCTTCACTTGTGTTTCACATTATCTAGTAATTGCCCTTCTCTTTGTTGTCATGCTAAATCTTGCAGTAAAATAAACTGCCAGTGAAGCAGTTTATATCAGTGATTTGTAATGAAGGAGATTAGCAGAATGTGTCCTAACATGAACATCAAAAAGCACAAAACAGCACAAGACCCCTGAGTGTAAACTGGCAGTGATGTAATATGGACAAGCATCCGGAAGTCATGTACAATCAAATCTCGTTACTATGCCACCTCGCTACTACACTTTTGCTCGGTCCCGACAGGTGGCATAGTAACGGGACTTCACTGTAAATCGAATCAGTGTTTTAGCAGGCCAAGCAATAAAAAGAGAATAAAAAGGTTATTAATAAGTAGAAGTTACACCAGGCACATTCTACAGAACATGGGCACATTTGAGTATGCTCTAAACAAATCTAAATAACATATTCCAATAAAGATTGTGCAGTATAATAGAAACTAAAATAAAGCTATAAGCCATCGCTGGTGTTTTTAGATGAGTTATTTTTCAGTATTTTCAAGAAATACTATGAAATTGGACAGAAAACAATCCCACAGTATACCGAATAACAATGCTTAATCCCAGTTGTGAATGTAACATGTTTGTCCGTCCACCTGTGCAACGTAAGCGATATTGAAATAAGTGCTGAAGTGAGGGGGGGAAACGGCATGGCCAATGGGCTGCGTGTGTAGATGAATTGAAGAAATATTATAGACACACAAGGAATAGTTTGACATTCATTTTTTGGCGGTAATTTGAAATGCACCTACAATATTCCAGGTTTTGGATTCTGGTGAAAAGTGGTATATCCAGAAGGCTGCCTAATCAGCTGATACATTTAAAAGGACTTGCAGGGATGTGTAATTGCAGCTACAGTGTGAGGTCATCTCTATGAGTCAGCTGACACCTCATACAGACTGTGGAAACAATGTTTGTGTGATGAGACGTGCAGAATGGCCTCTTAGTCATCATTTGAAGGCACTCAAGCTATGGCGAAGCAGGTTGAGCGTTGATCCACCCCCGCATTAGTGCTCAGAGCCTCTCTTTGGAGCAGTCAGTTGTTGATTCAATCATGATTGTGGTTCTTTCATATCTCCTGCACTCAGAACACTTGAGAAACCATTTTATTTTGTGCACCGGCGATCACTTTGTGCGGGCAAAATATGCGCCCTGTGTGGGTTTTTTTTTTCTCTTTCTATCAAACCTTGCGTCTCCATCACTCTGTATTTCAATGCACATTTTTTTCTATCCTGCATCATTCTTTTTTAGGCTAGATCGATATCGAGTGGAAAAACAGCTGCCGGGGAGCCAAGTGATGCCCTTCACAAAGAATCCATTGTTCAGTTACTCAAGGACCAGAGCATTCATATTTAATAGTTTAAGCTATTGTGTCGTGGGTCATCTCATTCTTCCAGCTGAAGCCGGAAAAGTGGCATTTGTGTGTTTTGTTACTACAATTTTAAGGACGTTGTTATAGCTTGCGTGTCACTCAGGGTTCGTCATGGAATCTAAATTGGACGTGTCTCTGAATGGAGGTCCAGAAACAGAATGCAGTCCCCCTTAGATCTCTGTTTAAATTATTACAGTTGTAGTCATGTTTGCTATCTGCCAATAGTAAGATCTTCAATAATTAGCGCAGAGATGTGCTTTGAACCAAGTGTTTAATGTGAATATGGAGTGTCCGACAGATGCTGTAATGTAATGTCAGTTATAATCTGATACAGAATATAAGAGCGCGTGAGAAACGTACTCAACGGGCAAGACGTTCTTTCGCCATACTGACCGTTTACTACAGCATCTGTCAGACACTCTGTGTTCTACTTGTGCTATCAGTGAAACTTGAGTTGATGCTTTGAATATGGTTTACTGTACCTGTTGTTGTCATTCGGTAATCTAGGGCCATGACTGAACATAATCCTCAATGGAGAATATTTCATTTAGCTAATGAGGCATACGGTGTGATAAACCATGCTCTCAGGGCACATTTGCTATAAAAAGAATCACTTTGGGTATTAAGTGCTCAGTCAATGGTACAGTAGATCTGTATAGCGGGCGTTCACTGAGAGTTAATAAAAGCTGAAACCTCAGGGAGAGGTTATCATGCTGATTCACAAGATCATCTTTCAAGATGACCAAAATAGATTGCTCTTTCTGCGAAGGAGGTTATTTCCTCCAAAACTCCAGCTTCTCGGAGTTCTCCAGCTGAAATTAGAATGGCCTAAAATGAATTAAAGAGGGAAGGAGAGAGAAAAGAGCCCTGACAGTAAATTGCTTCCTGCAGTACTTCTGTAATCACGGTGCTTTAATTACACGGGGTGTTTGGCTTGTGGTGATGCATGCATTCCACTAATACTTTGTTGTGCTTTTTATTATCTTGACATTTCACTGCTTGAAGTGTTTCCACAAACTGTGGTGACCCAGGATCTTACAGACCTTGAATCACTTCCTTTTCTAAAATGGCTACTTGGTCTTTTCACATTTTGGCCCTGAGGACATTGTGGCTTGTGGGGGAAAATGTTAACCATTTTAAGTCCAACCAGTGCGCTTGGTTGTAAGCACGCAAGGGTGTCGTGCATATTATTCAGATCCTTCAAAGTCGTTTTCTTCAGAAACATAACTGTATTTTTGTGTCATTGTTGGTGAAAATACTTTGATTCCGCTTCTAACATCTGCCTCGGTCAATTACTCGCATAGTTATTATTGACCAAGGTGAAATCACGGAATCACCAACACCAATGTGTTATTAACCAAAAAAAGGAGGTAATTACACATACAAAAGAAATGTAGACTTTCATTGTGTGTTCTGCATTTATCAATCCTGTGGGTGGTTTTGAATAGAGGCTATTTGCACTCATTTGGGGTAAATTGCCATTTGGAGGGCTGCCACTGAAAAGTAATTATAGTTATTCACAGCCATGTTCTTCATGGAGCTTGCATCATTTTTCAGCTCACGTCAGCGAAGCATCCCTCTTGATATGTGCTCCAAATGTGCATCTGGTGGGCAGTGTTCATGGAGTGTCTGAAGGTTCCAGAAAAATAAACTTGTCAAGAGGCCACGAGCCCGTGAGCCACGTACCATCTCCCTCCTGCAGGCAGTTGTTGAATGGGAGTGTGGGTCTGGAGCAGAGTTGAATGGAGGCCTGTGGGACTGCAGAGGTGTGGTCTGTTGAACACACTCGCGCTCTGAGAGGCCCACTACAGGCCCAGCGCCATCACCCAGACACACATCAGGCCAGGAACACCTTAAGAGGCTGCCGCTTGCTGGTCTACTCAATGGGCCTCTTTATACTCTCTGGAGCTTATGGGAGGGGAGACTCACAGGGAGGATTTGGGAATGGGGGAAAGGAGCAAGTGGCTCAGGAATCAAAACTAGGAATCAAAACCCCACCCCTGCCCATACTGTGGCTCACACACACACAGTGACACACACCACCTCCCCCCTTAAGTGCCAGCTCGTCGGGAAGCACACACAAAGCTGGGTTAGTATTCATTTTGTTTGTTTGCTCTGGACCTGTCAGCCGGTCACACAAAGCTGGGCCTGATCAGAGAGGGGGAGCTCGTTGCTCAATGGAAGCCAAGGGTTTTTCAGGGGGGAGGGGCAGGGAGCAGCGTTCCCACAGGGGAGGGTGGTTCTCTGCCGAAAAAAAAGCGAAAGGGGGGAAAAGAAAAGAGGCCAAGGCTTGAGGTGGTAGGGCCACAAGGGCAGGCCCAGGACTTGCTGGGGCAGAAAAAGAGGGGGTAAGGGTGAACGTTGTCTCAAAGCCAAGGGAGCTGTGTGCGGATCATATCAATCACTTTGGGTTTTGGAGGGAACGCTTATGAAAGAAAAGTGGGGAGTTTTGAGAAGCTTCTTTCTCTCCTCCTTCCCGCCCTTCCTCCCTCCCTTCCCTCTCTTTTTTTTCTCACAATCTCTATCTCTCCCTCTCTCTTTCTCTTTCTTTGTGCTGAGGCCTTCCTGGACATCTGCCCAGACCTATACACAGGGAAGAATGAAACACTCAAACCACCAGCCATCTTGCCAAATAAAAAGCTGCAGATAACTATTTGAAGGGTGTGTGTGTATGTGTGTGTGTGTGTGTGTGTGTGTGTGTGTTTAGGTAAGCCAGCAAGAGAAATGTTGAAGAAGAAAGAAAGACTTCAGAAAGACATGATACTTTAAAAAAGAGCAGATTCCAGTTTCTCTCCTTTTTTTAAGTAAAGAAATGTCTCTGATTTCCAGTTTGGAACCACAAAGTCAATTAAATTCAAAGTTCTGGCTCTTAAACCAAACAAGATGCTTGCCAAAAGCTAAAGCCGGGGAATGTGGTGTGTCGTTTCAGATTTCATTTGTAAATAGGACGCTTTTGCTCCACTAGCAATTTTTGGCACAGAGAATTCTGCTGGAAAGCTGGTCCTGTATTTTTTGTTTGTTTATTCTTCTTCTTTTTTTTTTTTTTAAAGATTCATATATAACAATTTGAACCTCCACCAAATTCCCATTATTCCAAAGTAGAGTTTCAAAGAACATCAGCCTTCATCTGCAGCCATACCTCATTTTTTGGGGCGGGGGAGTCTTCATATCTCTCCCTGATCCTCTGTGTCTATTGTCTGGAAGCTACAGTGGTTAATTTGCTACTTGCCCCTCTCTCTAATAGGGTTCGGTTTGGCCGGCTGTGCTCATGTAGGTGAGGGGGAGGTGAACCACAGCTGCTCCAGGCACACAGCCCTGGGCAAAGTGTTAGCATTTAACACCGACTTAGGGATAGTGCTAAATCCCACCTTAACGTTGGACACAGAATACACAGTCTATAAAATTCAGATGATAAATTGTTACTTAAATGATGTCGGTTGTATTTAAAAAAAAAAAAAAAAAAAAAAGTATTTCCTGTGCCTTAATAATGACACAATTTCAAAGAACTATTATTCACAATGTTGGTATGCAAAGAATTTTGCTAGTTTATAAATGTCAGGCTTCTAATGACATTTTCCGGCCCTGAAATCAGCCCTGCCCCCAGGACCTGCCATGCATGGAGCAAATGTTGCTTTACCAAACGTGAGGTATTCATTGTTCAATGAATCTGTAGTTTTTAAAATGTACCAACTGCTCCTTTAAACTCGGTGTAAAAATATTACAAATATTGCCCTGCCATAGTGGTACAAGGTGCAAAGGATTGTCCTGTCTTACGGGTTCAAACACTAGACAAAGACAGAACGTCACACGCACGCGTTCCATCATGGTGTCTAGACCATAAAAAAAAAGCCTGCAAATAAAAGATTGAAGGAATCGCAGCAATCTTGTTATCATGTCAAAAACGAAAAGATAGAGCTGGGCACACAGCATCTTGTCACCCTTTATGTACCTTTTATGCACAGTTAAGAAGCAAAAGGAAGTATAAATGGAAAATAGTTGAAGGAAAAGACAAGATCATTCATCATTCTACAAGCTTGTCATCCATCTCTTCAGTCCACTGCACACACACAGTGTATATACATTCAGCATTTGTCTTGCTCGGTGAGAGAATTTACATTCATGCAAATAATCCGAATGTTATATGATTTCCAACAGTTAATAGATTTTTCAAAAGGTCATATGAAGTTTCAAATACAAAAAAATATTACTTTTACGTACGGTAAGTAATTTCGCCACTACTTTATTTTCTCATTCAATTCAATTTTATTTGTATAGCGCTTTTTACAATAGACATTGTCTCAAAGCAGCTTTACAGGAATATAAACACAGTATACACACAGTAAAAGTGATAAATTATCCCAAACTGAGCA
>JAFFST010053551.1:127309-138904 GCA_022414735.1 Noturus placidus
CATGCCGAAGTGTCCTTGGGCAAGACACTGAACCCTAAGTTGCCCCCGATGGCAAGCTAGCACCTTGCATGCAGCACTGCTACCATTGGTGTGTGAGTGTGCTCTCATTTGTAAGTCGCTTTGGATAAAAGCGTCTGATAAATGTATTTTCTTGATGACTTATTACATGTTTAAATGATTTTTGCATTCACCGCATTACTACAGCTTATTGTGAAAATTAATTCCAATGTAAAAAGTGTCAGACTATTTTGTATGTGTATGGTAATGACTGTATTAGTCTTCCAAACTGGTCATCTTTTTCTGGTCATGTGAGACATTGTTTCCTGAAGTACAGATCAAACATTCATTCATTGATTCATCTTCAGCAACCGTGTTGCCCTGGGTTTGGTTGCAGTGCATCCTTAACCTACCTCAGGAACACTAGCTATGAGGCCTTTAAACACACTGGGTGGGACACCAGTCCACTGCAGGACACCATGCACACACACATTCACACTCATTAACACCTAGGGCAATTTAGCATAGCCAGTCCACCTAGCAGCATGTTTTAGGAGGTGGGAAGAAATGTGAGAACCCGGAGGAAGATCGCCTTGTTTACCCTCTCCCATCTCCAGATCCTGTGTGCATGGCAATCCCAAAAGCTGGGAATCAAGCTCCCAATTTGAAAATGTACCAGGATTAAAATTAGGCTAGAATTCTATAGCATATATTGAGCATGTAGCAATCCGAAGAATTACAGCAAAATCAGCCGCAGATCAGCCAAGAAGGGCAACTTCCTTACAAACGCGCCTGCTGGGTGTGTAGGAGGGATGAACAAGGAGGAACAATGACCCCACCGCCTGTCATAGTCCCTCCACTCCCTCTCCCCCCACACAAACACCTCAATTGTATATTCCACAAACGCTGCAAATTGATCAATAGCAAACAGTCCAGAGCTGTAACTGATCAGTTGACGTAAGACATGCTCTGGTATGTAAAAGGTCATGGGCTATGTGTCACAGACAGCCGTGACATCATGTGAAAGCACCAGAACACATGATATAAAGGCAAAAGGTCATTCTGGATCTGCTTTGAAGGTCAGAGTGGAATGTTTGACTGCACATCTTGAAATAGCTCATCTTTAAGATAGTCCAGCAGTCATTTAGCTATCGGAAGTGGTAGAAATTCGAATGTAATGGAAATAATGAGTAAAATTAATTTGATGATTAACTCACTCGCACAACACCCACCTTCAAAATTGTAGCCAGTTCATACATTGAGCAATATTTCTGCCTATGCACAGTTACATAATCTGTCAGCACTGATACATGACACGTACTTTGCATGTCCTTTCATGTCTCACATTTCAAATAACTGATGACATTATTCGAAGGCAGGAAGATAAATATTGTAATTGGATAGGCAATCTGAAGAGGTTTTCATCACTTTAAATGTTTGACTGAGGCTAATGACCCCTGCTGACTGCTGAGATTAGTGCAGGGGGAAAAGACATGCTTTTGCAGTTAACATGTTGACATAGCTTTCTCGAAGCAATTTTTAGCCTGTCACTTTGTGTTAATGTTTCCCTGAACCTGTTTAAGCACATTCAATCTTCTGCTATAAATTGCAGTATTTTTGTTTCAGGCTATTTTTTTTTTTTGTTTGAAAGCAAAGTATTCATGGATGCCCGGTTGATCCTGGCTGAGGTCAGAGCATCAGCGAGTCGGCACGCCTGGGACTTTAGAAAGCAAACATGCTACTTAATGTCTGATTTGAACTGTTAACTTCACAGCAGGATGTGTAGCACGGAGAGAACCTCACTCTGCCAGTTGAACTTAACGATCAGAGAAGAGACAGCCATGAGATGCTGAAGATATGTGATAGTGTCTGCAAACCTTTGGGTTTATTATTGTCTAATCTGACTAATCGAGATTAGATTGGCTAAAATGAATGGACTACCTGGAACTTTTACTGTGCTGTTTTGGTCTTTATATAAAGCCTACTTGACAGTGTACGATTCTTGGCCAAAACCCACGCAGTGTAAATAAATTCTATGTTTGTGAGATCCACGGGCTTAGAATGCGTAATACAACACTGTCACCAGTAGCCGATGTAGTGCTATTATGACTATGAATTGATTAGTTGGCCTTTTCCATTGCACGGTACGGCACGACTCGACTCGGCTCGGCTTGCTTTACTTTTCCGAGCTTGTTTTTCCACTGCAGTTTAGTGCTGCCTCAACTTGGGTGCCATCTTCCACTCGCCTTCACGCAGGAATGACGTATTATCAAAGCCTCATACAAATACACGGTCGGGCCGTATTCCAAACGCCTTTCCGGTTCACTGAACACGGACTCTATTAAGGATGTAAAATAACATGTACGTAGCGCTCGATATGACTCAGATTAGATTCATCCGTGACAGGAGCAACTTTTATAAACGCCTGTTTGGAAATCGTTTACAAGCGAGGCCGACACCTTTTGTTGTAATTTTATCTATAATGAGATTAATGATACATAATTTCCAATTAATAGACTAACTGTACGCAAAGTATGTATTAAATGACACATTTATTCAGGCACAATACAGAGCCACTCGTTAAGGAGAATTCCCTACTCACTCAGTTCGTGGCTCACATGTAGTATCGGTTTGGCTCACTTGCGACCTCGACCTCGAGGTGGTACTAAAAAAATACCAGGTACTATCCACAAAGGAAAGCGCCCAAAAGTGTGTCGAGTCTAGATGTACCGTACCATACCATGCAGTGTAAGAGCGCCAAAAGACAGCTGACAGAAAATTTCAGCAGTGTCAGAAATGCTTTTCTAAAATCTGAGATTGTGTCCAATGCACAATGCAGTAGGATGATGCAATAAACACTGGACAGCTACAGATATGTTAAGGGCAATGCAAGTGGACTGAAAAATCTCGTTATTAAATCTCCTTATCTCAGGCTTGCCCAGATCATGCCTGATGACACGCAGAGTGTAGTCATTTTCCTCAATCACAGGTCTATCGTTAGAGGATCTTTATTGTATAGTCTGATATAGAGAGAACATGTTTTCAGACAGTCAGAACACAGAGGTCCAAGTTATTTATAGAGCTGCTTGCTTTTGAGTTATTCAAGTGGCCAGTCAAAGAGAACTCAATAATAAATATAAAAATGTTGATAATGGCCCCGTGACCCGATTATGGATAAGCGGTTGAGGATGGATGGATGTTGATAATGGACGGTTGTGATTTCCACTCCTGAAACTACATTAATAAAATGACGACTGTGCTTCATCGACCCTTGGTGTCCCCCACTTTGAGACCCACCGATTGACTGTACTAACCAGTCTCCTGCTGTATTGACCACAGTACTATTTACTGTTACAGTGCTATTATACACTATTCCTCTGATGGTGAAGTTCCTGAAAAAGGAACCGTTAAAACAGAGGCCAGTCTAGAAACATGGCATTTTCTTTTGTCTCTGCCACATGTCAGCCTGGCATCATACTGCTGCTATTTCCTTTCATGCTCCATTCAGTCGCCCGAGTGCCACAAATGTTTTATTATTCGTGAACACATTCACGTAGCCTCCCTCATACAATTTGGCTGCTCCATTTTGTTTGTGCCAGACACATTGTCAGAGCAACGGCTTTACATTTCCTTAGCTCTCGGCTCAGACGTTTTTTAATGGGCTTGAAAGCACAAGCTGCCTCTTTATTTTCTGCCTTCCAACAGTCATCAGCCAGATGTGCCTCCATTTGGGAGAAGTTGCACATATTGTAACTAGAATGAGCCGTCATGTAAGAAGACATCTTGCTGGAGCAGGTTGTGTGATCTGCTTAAGGATGGTGCATCAGGACAAAATCTACAGCCAGTTTCTCTACTGTCTTTGCAAATCCGGTGGCTCAGTTGTGAGTTCTCGCCTGGAGTAATTTAATGCAAGCCCCGCAGTCTGTTAATCGTTCGGTTCAGATAGTATGGATGAGTTTGTAGGGGCTGGTAAGGCAGCTCATTATTAATTAGTCCCGATGGCAACAAACACCCAGCGTGAGTGGAACTTTAAAGCAAATTGTGTCAATTACAGAGGCTAATAGTATAAGGAGCTAATGAATTGTGGAGCAGCGCTTTAGGTGCTTAATCATGAGAGTTCATTTGACTGACCGCCTCCTTTTCAAATGAGCCAAACACTTTTTTAACTAAAAGAATGGGATTTGAAACCTAATCCCAGCCTTCCCTACTGCGGTTCCCCTACCACCGACTTTGTCTAAGAAGCATGAAGCCAGTAGAAATCTTTGGACTGCTGCTTGTGCACAGTCATAGGATAGGTGAACACGCTTAGAGCAGAGCGCTAGCTGTCCTCTTCTGTATGAATAACTGGATAGTGTCGCTTTTATCTACAAGAGAACGATGAATGCCATGCTTCTCACCCATGCCGAAGTCACTTTATGATGGTCAAAAAGATTGTGAAGCCTGTTTGGATGGACGTATTAATCAGGTTCATTGTGCTCTCTAGGACGTCCAAAGATGGCTATGCCACAACTCGAAAACTCCTGTCCACAGGAAGCCTTCAACAAACTTGCTGACTGTGGTGGAATACAACTAAACCATATTGTTAATGAATTTTATGTAAATATACTCAGCAAAAAAAAGAAACGTCCTCTCACATTCAACTGCTTGTATTTCTAGCAAGTTTCTTAACATGTGCAAATATGTGTATTACCATAAAATGATTCAACAACTGAGACATAAACTGAAGAATTTTCACAGACATTTGTGGAACAGGAGTGGAATAATGAGTCCCTGAATATATATACGTATATATATATATGTGTGTGTGTGTGTGTGTGTGAGTGTGTGTTATATAAGTTTATATTATATAATAGTATTTATGCATTACTTTTTATAAAAGGTAACGTTGACATAAACAGCAAACTGAAAAAAGACAATGTCGTTGACTCTGGGTATTAGTCCAAAGCAGGGGTGTCCAATCTTATACACATAGGGCCGCTGTGGGTGCAGGTTTTCATTCCAACCAAACAAGAGCCACACCTGATTCCACTTGTTTAATCAGTTGATCTTGGCTTTCAATAGACTCAGGTGTGGCTCCTGCTTGGTTGGAATGAAAACCTGCACCCACACCACACTGCACCTGCACCCTTTCCAGATAAGATCGGACACCCCTGGTCTAAAGCTAGCGACGTCACATTATGTGTGTATGATGTCATGGGCCATTGACTCGGAAGCGGCTTATATTTCCGGTTAGTAAAAAAAAAACCCGTTAGTGTTCTATTTAAGATGATATTAACTTTCTAAAATTAATACACTAGATGGTAGAGTACCAAGTGCATAGTGTAAGTGTATAGCACGTCATTTGTGACACAACTTTAGTATTTACTTTCCGATGCGTAGTTTGGGAAGAGAAGTAACAGTGAGTAAATGTACACCGTGCCATGTGCAGACCAACTAATCGATAATCAGATCCGTTGACAGCGATTTTTATCATCGATTATTAACGATTTTATCGATTAGCTGTTGTGTAATGAAATTTCATCATGAAAAAACTCTCCAATTTTAACAATAAAAGAAAACAAATAGCTCAGAGCAGAGGATAGTGCATCGATAACTAATAGCCATAATATGACTTTTGTCACGCCCTGACAATGGTGTAACTGTTTGCACATGTCTCAGCTGTCAGGTCATCTTAACTGCAGAGTTCCAGAAACCTTTGAAGTTTACTGCAGTTACCTTAAGTTAATCAAAGATCCATGTGGAAGTGGTAATGTGGCAAACACTGAAATCAAATGTAACTGTTGCTAGATGGTGGCTGTGAAAAGAAGGACTTTTCATCAGTGTCAGTGTCTCACATGATGGATGCACTTAGTTCCTAAACATTACTGAAGATGTCTATGGTCCATGGTCACATTTGCTCACCTATCCATATATCATATGTAACGTAGAGTAGTGTTGAGAAGGTGAAAGTTACAAAGGTGATTGTATCTTGAATATTGTATCTTGAACATTTTTTGTTGCTTTTGATTGCATACACATTCCAGCACTAATTAGTTCTATCACAGATTAGTTTTTACATAGGGCTATGTATGTATGTGTATTCTAAAACCTGAAATCTGTGGCTTGAAGTCAGCTTGTTTTAGACCATGAAAGTCTGAAAATCAGTCCTGCTCAAATCAGCTGTGCAAAAAAACAAAAAACTTGCATTTATTTATTCATTAGACGCTTTTATTCAAAGCGACTTACAAGTGCACACTCATACACCAATGGTAGCAGAGCTGCATGCAAGGTGCTAGCTTGCCATCGGGGGCAACTTAGGGTTCAGTGTCTTGCCCAAGGACACTTCGGCATGGGATCACCCGGGCCGGGATTCGAACCACCAACCCTACGATTAGTGGATTAGTGGACGACCCGCTCTACCGACTGATCCACAGCCGCCCTGTGCTGCATTTGAGCTGCTGAACATACTCTATGAAGTAAATAATCTTATTTTATGACTTTCAGGTTATAATGAAATGACTAATAATGAAGCAGATGCAGTTTGGATCTGTGTCTCTAGAGAATGCAATTGGATTATTGTCACATTGATTCTGGTTGAAACTGATTGGCATTTTGTCTAGAGGCTCGAAAATGGTTTCAAACAAATGCCTCAGGTAATTGGAGACAGCCTTTCCAGATCAGGTGAGTGACATCCTATCCAGGTGTGTGTTACTGAAGGCGACAGGGCTGCTGAAGTGTAAGGGCTATCGAACAAGTCAGTACTGGCTTTCAGCAGAGCACGCACTCGAAATGTTACCAGACACTGCCTTACAAATGCTGTAACTTGAGCAATTAGCTCTGCTTCTTCAAGCTATGCCGATACAAAGCCCTGGACATTGGAGCTTGCTTTTGGTCCTACAGATACCACAGGCACATGAAGCCAGTCTGTGTGCTTAGATCCGAGCTTTAGCCCATGCTTTTTTGGTAATTCAGTTTAATTCGATTAATTTTTATTTATAGAAACACTTTTAACAATGGACATTGTTACAAAGCAGATATCCAGATATAGATATGCATTTAGATTGATCCCTAATGTGCAAGCTAGAGGCGACAGTGGCACGGGAAAAACTCCCTGAGACGACATGAAGAAGAAACCTTGAGAGGAACCAGACTCAAACTGAAGCTCATCCTCTAGGTGACAGTGGATAGTGAGAATATAAATCATTACTCTTCTAAAGTTCTATACTATTGTGTCAAGCAGTGCTAAGTGTAATCTTCAGTATAAGCAGCATTTAGCTTTCAATGGGCGGGATAGCTGAAAAGTCAGGAACCAACTAGAGTAAAACTACACATTTTGTGTTTATTATTTACAACATGTGCTCTATATGTTCACCCTTATGCTCTATGCACTTTCTCAGCTGCTGTGGATTGACATATTTATTCAACATATTCATATTGGTTCCTGACTTTTCGGACACCCCGTATAATATCCAGGTGACCTTTTCCACTGTTTATTGAATGAGACTGGAGCATAGTTTTTAGCATGTGAAATCATATTTATCATATTTAGTATATCCATGTGGTACCATATACAGGAACCTCTCAGCAAACTTAATTCCAGCAAGTCATTCTCAGGTTAAGGAGGCTCCATGCAGAAGCAGAGTATCAGGATGGACCAAGCAGCGCTGTAAGGCAGGCATCTCATCAGGCAGCAGGAGTAAAATATGTAGAGAAACAGAGAGAGAGAGGGGGGGGGGAGCGAGCGAGAGAGTATTATGGATGCGCATATCCTGTAGTGCTTTAAGAGGATGTATATTGTGCACAGAGTGCAAGCATTGACTTTGGCAAAACTAGCTATGACAGCATAAATAATAAGCAGAGCCAGAAGGAAACCAGGCATGAGGGCAACCCTGGAACATAAAGCAGCCAGAACGTTCCACCGTAAACCAACTGAGTGTGAGAGTGGGGAAGCAACAGCATCCAAACATCCCGGTTTACCAAAACATTCTATGCCCATGGATCCTCCAGATCTGCACCTTCACCTAAGAGTATAATTATTAACAAAAGGCTTGACTAAGAAAATAGGTTTATCAGCCTGGACTTAAAGACAGAGACTGTATCTGAGTCCCAAACACTAATTAGAAGGCTGCTCCATAACTGTGAAGCTTTGTAAGAAAATGATCTGGTCCTTGATGTAGTTATTCTAGGTACCAACAAAAAGCCTGCACCTTTTGATCAAAGTTTGCGTGGTTGTTTATAAAAGACCAAAAGTTTGCTTAGGTGCTGTGGTGCGAGACCTTTATAGGTCACTAGTATTTTATAATCAATGTGGTATTTTGTGGTCAGTTCGGTGTTGATAAGATACGGGTGGTCAAATCTTAAGGACTCTGCTGCATTCTGAACTAACTGGAGCTTGTTTATGCAACTAATGGAACATCCAGACATTACAATTGTCCATCCTAGAAGTGACAAAAGCTTGGACTAGGTTTTCTGCATCCTGCAGTGGAATTATATTTCTTAATTGGCCAAATAATTCTGAGATAAAAGAAGAATATCCTAGTTATATTATCTACATGAACTGAGAGACTGGAGTCAATAATCACACCAAGGTCTTTTACAGCACCCCATGATGTAACTGAAATGCCCCCCAAAATCATTACATAATCTCCAAGCTTGCTGCAATCTTCATCATCAGAGAACTAACTAATATACTCTTATCACAAATAAAGCTATTACTAATGACGGAAGAAGAATGATTAAACATCTTGCACTCGACACACCGAGCGAGCTCAACATTTGTCATGTTGAATGTTAAACGTACCTTAGTTGAAGCTTTGGTTGATGATTTTAGGCCGAGCTGCCGTGGGCGGCTTCCGTTTGCTGGCTTTAGATGAAAAACACTAAACAAAAAGCATGAAGAAAAAAATGAAGAAGGGGCAAAAAGAGAAAGTGAGAACGCAACAGATGAAGACAAATGCGCTGCAATAAAATGTGTTTTTTAATGTTTCATTTAAACAGACACAGGGCAGAATCTCTCAGAAAGCGACGTGAAGACAGGCTTTTTTTACGCTCTCTGTTCCATATTGACTCCATGTGTATTTAGGGGAAAAGTCTGAACTTCACCTGAATGCCAAATGTCGAACCCTCACAATTCAGCGTCTGCTTTATCACGAACATCTCTAGACACCCCCCCCCCCCCCCCATTCTCTATATTGTCTCTATGTGTATTTGGAAAAGGTCAGAACTTGACTGGTGATGTTGTGTTATGAAAGCAGGCTTGTTGACTGCTCGACTGTCGGTCTGAAACACAAAAAGATAGTGCTTCTCCTGGATACGATTTAAGCAGAGGCAGAGCAATTTTGGCTTGACTATCAGTTGGGGAGGGTTGTGATGATTGGCTCAGTACGTTTCTGGCTATTTTGGGTGGCTCTGACTCATGGTATCCCTTGGTAACCAAACACACAAGAGGCCAATGAGGCTTTGGCCAGCTTCTTTGGCTGGACATGGGAAGGAAGGGGGGAATAAAATGAACAACAAAAACTGACAAAAAAAATGAAGGTTTGCGGGAGGGGGGTAAGGAAAGCAGCAACAGCATGCCAAATGCAGCTTATTACATTGAGAGCGACTGTAATCTCAGCCGCCTTTTCTATGTCTGTTTATGTGCTCTGTGTCTGACTCATCTCCCAGAGATGGGCTTAGAGAGAAGCAGGGGGCCGCTATGATTTTGGAGCACATTGAGGCAAACAACCCAGTGGCCCTGCCAGAACTGCCTTTCTGTCTGCCACAGATAGGAGGTCCTCTTTAGAGAACACATAAGTCATTTATGCCTGTACTTTATTGCTGGGGAGGCTCTGGGTATCAGCATATCTGACTCAACATGTGCGAATGCGCAGGCTCATCACAGTCCAAAACCTGATGCAGCACCTCAAAAGACAATGGAAAATATGTATGAAATTATTTAAAAAAAAAGAAAATTGGTTTTGTATTTCTAATTTTCCAGTCTACTAGTCTGTAAGAGCCATGTTCTTTCATTGTATTATTTATTTCCCACCTGACATGCTTTCTTTTTGGTAGGGACTCTCTCATAGCAGTGTCAGATTATGAATGAAAAGGATATTGTCAGTAAGAGGAAAGGGAAATCATCATCAGATAATACGAGTGACTAGGACGGGCTGTAAGAAATCTGTCGTTCTTCATCTCATGTCACTCTCTTCACACTGATGTGGTTTTAATGGAGTTTGAATAACAGGCCTGGTATCTTCAATGTAGATGTTACGCAATCCTACTGATATTGCTGGGGAAACATCGGGTAGGAGGAATATAATGCCATTTAGGCAAATTAAAGGGCAGCCAAGAGACTTGGCATGCTGCAGCCGAGACTGTATCCTGTGGGCCAGAGAGATCACAAATTCCTTCCAGGATTACAGGATTAAGAAGCTTAAAGTTGATGCAGTTTCTCACAGATGGGGGAAAAATAAAAAGGACACGGCTGGCAGAGGGGTGACGTACCATTAATGCATGCTCTGCTTTAATTAAAAGCTAATGATTGGATGATATTGGAGAAGATTAGACTGAATGATGACTCCTGAAACACACATATACACAAGCCATCCTTGGACACTTTGTCATAGCATGCTGAGTTTATAATAACTGAGTGTGATTGCAACAGCTGCATAAGGTAGATAAAGGTCCTGCCTGTATTCTTTTGAGGACGGGGCGGATGAGAAGTTGCTTTATGCTGATTGCAAATGTGAGGAATGTCAAAGAGTGAAGTTTGATAGTGGAAGTGGTTTGCTCTAGTTTTTTTCTTCAAGGTTTTACAGATGGGCTGCCAAGTCTTTGTCAAAGGCAGCCCATGTGGGTATGTGTTAAAACTGCACAATCTTGATTTGAAGAAACTATCTATCAGGGTTACATTCAGCCTCTTCTTCCACCTTTTGTAGCATTGCAATCAGGAACTGAAATGGACTTAACTGGGATGAAGCTACACAATAGCAATTGCAGTAGTTTTTAAAGGCTGATGTGTGCTTTGTTTTTTTTTTTTTTTTTTTGCTAAAAGTGTTTGCTGTGAAACCATTAATTTAGCTCTACTGTAATCAGTTATCATCAGAAATCACATAATTAGTGTGACTTTAAGCCCCGGCTCCTTTAAGGCCCCTGACTTTGTTAGAAATCATGCCTAACCAAACAGCATCATGAAGACTAAGGAGCTATTAAAACAATTCCTGGACACAGTTCAGGAGGAATATCAATCATTGTTTGGTTATAGAAAATATTGCACGACTGGAACTCTGCCTAGAGGAGGCCATCCACAAAAATCAGTGACCAGTTAAGGTGGGCATTAATCAGCAAAGCAACCATGAGGCCACGGTAATGGTCAATATGATGCGACCGCCATCATGTATCACTTTGGGGTGGTGTTCTCAGGATGTTTGTTGACCCCGCCAATGTTGAGGAAATACCAATCTGTCCCCCCCAATATACAGGAGAAATTATTTTCTATATGTTCCGTATTAAATTTCCCTGCCAACGGATCTGTCTTTTCTTCATCTATTCTATTTATTTTATTTATATATTTATTTATTTATATTATTTTTTAATATATTCACGTTTGTTACGGAAAATATGCCCCCCCCCACC
>JAFFST010053551.1:149168-166770 GCA_022414735.1 Noturus placidus
TTCTCCAAGTGGTCTTACTGAAATTTATCTCTAACCTGTATTTTTTTCTCTCTCTCTTTCTTTTCTTTTTGCAAATAAATGACTATCAATTTTTTATTTGATTAAAATATTTTTTTTTTTTCTATTCTTAATGCTGCCTAGGGCAGAAAATAAATCAGCCACTGAGCAGCGGAGCCTTAATCATGTTACATTACATTCAATAAAGTAAACCCTGTAAATAGTCGAATCACCTGTCTGTTACTGAACAGCTCACAATGTGGGCTAGCTCTTCTTGTTAGGAATAATGCCGGAAATTTGAACACACCGTAGTAGAGCCGAGGTCTGCGCAGCTTAAATGAACATTTTGTCCGAGCAGAACATGGAGTCAGAGAATGACTTATGGTGCATTAGAGCCAAGTCAGATTTGGCAGCTATTCCCTTCTGCCTGTGGTACTACATTGGTCACTTCAGCATGTCTCCTGTTTAGGATTGGCACCTCAAACCACCTGGACGCTTAGCCAAAAATAAAGACCTGAATCACTCAGTGCTAAACTGAAAAAGCAAACCAAATTATATATAGTAGCAGTATTCCAAAACAGTACCATCAGTCTTTAGTTTATCAAGGAGGTGTTAATAGCAAGGTGTTTGGCAGCTCATATTTTCTCTACCAGCTGATAAAATGGTGCCTTGTGAAATAAAGGTGTTTGTCGTCATCCCCCCTTCCCCCTTTCTAGCTGTTCAACAATAATCATAACTCATTAGCCTGTTTTATGTCATGTAAATATTGTGACCTGACCTGCTCTAACTTCATGATTGCATATAAAACATCAATTTCATCCGAATATTATCGACATGTTCATGTATTAAGCTCGAATGCTATTGAAGAAATTCCAGTTGCAAATGAAGTATTAATTGAAGGGTAAATTACTCACTAAGGGCACAACATGAGCTAAATTCTGCAGTTTTGTTTTGTTTTGTTTTTTTTAATAGGTACTTTTGACCATTTTGATAATGCTTTACATTTTCTGAACCTGCATGCCCTAATTGATTGTATGCACAAAAATTGTGAAGAATATAGAATTTCAATTTGGAGATCTTATACATTGTTTGATAAGTTTTTTGAAGAACTAGTTTTTAATTCATAAAACATTTTTTGTAAATTGTATGAATATGAAAAAAAAAAGCAATTAAAGGACATATATAGGAAAGAATAAATATTGAGATACGCAAGCATATGCATTGTACATAAATGTATGTAGGAATACGCCCTCATGTTTTTGTGTGCCTGTGTATACACACGTTTAAAGATATGTATACTGCACTGTACATATGTACATACATTTAAGCTCGCATGTGTTTGGTCATATTTGTTGTTCATGATCTTGTAGAAAGTTCTTTTTTATTATTTCTCTTTCAAGTTCAACTTTTTGTGCAACCATCTCAGTGCAGTATTGAGCACTTAAATACACTTGATCTTGCTCATGTCATTCATTGTGCAAAAAAAATAATAAAATAAAAAGGAAAAGGAATTTATCTAATTTATCTAATTCTGTGGGTTTTTTTTTTTTTACTAGACCTTGTTCTCAATTAATTTTAAATATCATGGAATAATAGTCAGCTGTGGACAAATCACTACACTGGGTACCCTGGACAAGCAGATATGAGGTTTGTTTTCGTTTTGTTTTTTGTTTTTTTCTTCAATATATAGTTTATAGCAGGTTTAACAACTAGATAAAGAAATAAATATCCTACTCCACACTGACGTTTGAAAAATTGAACCCTTTCTTCTGGTGCACTTCGCAGATTTTCCATCAAGGGTGCTAATATAATGTGCTACAAGGTCAAATGCTTGATAATTTCCCCTTTTCTGTATTAATGCACTTAACTAGCTCACTGCCTTACCATATGTTACCATGTTTTGTTAACTACCACTTATTACGCAAGTCGATAAGATTTCTGGGCAACCAAATCATAGAAGAGGGCAGCACTCCACTTTCACCAGTGGAATAACTAATACATTTTTGGTTTCTCCTGTCATTACATTTATATCCATCCATCCATCCATCTTCAACCGCTTACTCCTTTTCAGGGTCACGGGGAACCTGGAGCCTATCCCAGGGAGCATCGGGCACAAGGCGGGGTACACCCTGGACAGGGTCATTACATTTATATATTTACATTTATTCATTTAGCAGATGCTTTTATCCAAAGCGACTTACAAATGAGACACACTCACACACCAATGGGAGCAGAGCTTCCATGCAAGGTGCTAGCTTGCCATCGGAGGCAACTTAGGGTTCAGTGTCTTGCCCAAGGACACTTCGGCATGGGATCACCCGGGCCGGGATTCGAACCACCAACCCCACGATTAGTGGATTAGTGGACAACCCGCTCTACCAACTGAGCCACAGCCGCCCTCATTAATAGTTATATTTACAATTTTAAATACTGGATTCTAAATGAGTTAACGACAACCTACTTTAGAATAAGTAAAATTACAGAGTTTATATTTATGATATGTGGTTATGTGATAAATGGTTCCTTTTGAACAGGTTATACTCATCAACAAGCACATGTAAAGCATGTAAAGAACAGTATTAGATGCACATTTTCCTAATTTATACTCCAAATCTGATTACAATGAAAAGGAAATCTAATTGAAGCTTTATTGTGCCATTTCACAAGTACATCAGGCTTGATTCAGTGCAATCTGTAGTGGTGGGCAGTGTAGTAGAGGGAATCCCCATTCCCCAAGGTCTACGCCTCATGCACTCCCATCATTGTATTACTCCAACACTGCATAGGAGAGATAAATGGATTGAGCCGCGTCCCGGCCGTTGGTTGGTGGAGACAAAGTGAAATGTGCTTCACCATAGGCCTGTGCTTCTCTGTAAAATTCCTGTTGCCATGGCAGCTGGGTGAACTGCCCAAATATTCTGGTGCAGTGCTTGGCTCGGATAAAATTTCTCAACTCAATCTGGTGACTGCATAAAATTAAAGCACAGAGACGAGCGAGCTGGTGCTCCTGTGAGTACTGCGGCTGCGGACTTGCAGTCAACAGCAAGAATAGCGTCATGGTTAAACACTTTGATTTCGAAAAATAGAAGTAAAAGGAATGACTTTTTTGATTATTGTTGATTACAGCCACTCATCTGCTCATGGGATTACTAATAATAAGGTGTTATCTGTTGATTTAAAAAAAAAAAAACAAAAAAAAACGAGAAATCAGGTAAATTCATCAAAAACTGGCATACACACTATCACGCACACACCAAATTTAAAAGACCTGTACGTCTGTTCATTTACGCAGTCAGCCAATCATGTGGAAGCTTGTGCAATGTATAATATTTTGCACTTCAATCTTCATATCAGACATCACAATGGGGAGCAAACATGTTCTCACATTTGACCATGACATGGCTTTAGGTGTCAGATGGGCTGGTGATCTTCTGGGAATGTCTTGCACAACATTCTCTAGAGTTTACAGAGTATGGGCTATTCAAGCTGACAGGAAGGCTATGATGATACAAATAACCACTCCTTAGTACCATGCTGAGCAGAAAAGCATAACAGAACACATGTCACATGTTGAGGAAGATGGGCTACAACAACAGAAAAGCACACTGGGTTCCACTGCTGTCAGGTTCCAACAAGAATCTGAGGCTACAGTGGGCACAGACTCCAGTAATCCACAAGACCTGGTAATGTTTATTTATGTATTTTTTTTTTTATAAATCTTCAACTCTGCCTGCAGAACTGCTGCAGAACTGCTGCTCAGTGGATGTTTGTTCGTTTGTTTGTTTGTTTGTTTATAGCACCATTTGGTGTAAACTCTAGAGACTGTTATGCTTGAAAATCCCAGGACATCAGCAGTATCTGAATTTACTCAAACCAGCCCATTTGGCACCAACAACCGTGCCACAGTTAAAGTCACTGAGATTCCATTTTCCTCCATTATGATATTTGATGCGAACATTATTTGTAGTTTTTGAGCTGTATCTACATGATTTTATGCATTGGGGTTAGGGTTAGGGTTAACCCTAAAAAGCAAGATCAAAATGTTGGTATCCTCAACAATATTTTGGAAAAAAATAAAAAGCCCATTTAGTCTGGATAGAATAAACTGTCAACTGTCACTGGTCTTCACACCCACAAGGATTTATGCAAATTTATCAGTGGCTGCAGTTACATGCAAATGAACAGGTGACCTTTGTGTCCTTCATGTATCACATACTGTTAAAATCTAAAATAATAATAATAATAATAATAATAATAACAACAACAACAATAAAAATAATAATAATAATAACAATAACAATAATAATAACAACAATAATAATAATAATAACAATCATAATAATAATAACAATAACAATACTAATAATAATAATAATAATAATAATAATAATAATAATAATAACAATAATAATAACAACAACAATAATAATAATAATACTACCACTACTAATAATAATAATAATAATAATAACAATAATAACAATAACAATAATAATAATAATAATAATAATAATAATAATAATAATAATAATAATAATAATAATAATAATAATAAAAGCCCTCACAGACCTGTTAGTCAAATCAGAAAGAGTTGCTTAAATGGATTTTCCTCAAATTCTGATTTATGACACTTGACTCAAATATATTTGCAGGAACATCTACTCCAAGGGCAACATAATTAATTATGTTCTAAAATACTCAGATTTCCATGGGCTTGAGGTGCTTGGCTTGAAAACAGATAGACCCACGAGAGTCTCATTGATATGCAAATATTGTAACAAGCACTGACAGAAAATCCCTTCACGAAGAAGAAATATTCCACAGTAAATCATTTCCTCTTCAAACCCCATCTATTAACGCAGCTTGTGTGGAGCCCAGCTTTCCATCTCCACCCTCTTATAGTGCTCCCATTGACTCGCGCCTCTCAAAGCACCACTTGCTGTTTGGGGCGATGCATGGCAATCAATCGGTTTGTGTCACGGGACAGGAAGGATGTTATTCGTTACTGACAGCAACTGGTGGAGTGGAGGCTGCAGTTGCTACGGTGACAGTCTGACTTGTGGCAATTTGATTACTGAATGAAACTGTTAACTAGTGGAAGGCTGTTGAAGGTGTGTGTAAAATGGTCTCCCATCCCCAACCCCATTCTCTTTTTTTGATGGAAGTAACGACACAATCAGAATATCAATTTTCTTCTCCATGCTGTTTTTTTTTTTTTTTTTCGCCACATGCAAGGTAAATCATAGTTCTTGAAAGTGACAGGCATGACACACATTTGGATGAGCAGGGTATGTGGGGGGAAACACTCAAACAGAAATATTTTAATATTTTATATATTCATGGAAATGTCTTTATACCCTCACCTGTACTATTTCATAAATTTACATGTGTTTGGTTCACCTCAAATACAAGGTGTTAAAAAAAACCACAGACCTTCTTGGGAATAATAGCTCCACAATTATGTTGTTATCACAACGATTAAGAGATTTTGGACAATATCATCTAAAACAATCAATGGATATGGATGTATCTTCAATAAGGGTTCATTTAGCCATGCTTGACAGTTCTTTCACAAACATGATTCCCTCCCTCTCTCTGCTTCTTTAAGGGTGCCATGTCTATAAAGCCAATTACACTATTTTATGGTGCTTTCTTTAGGCCTTTCCCTCCCAAGACAAAGTTGGTGAAAACGGTGATTTACTTACTCTACATCTTATGTCTGTAACTCCAGGTGTTTGATAGATCTTTCCAAATGTTACTTACAGGAACTGTCTCAGTGGAATACTCTGGTTACTGTTTTGTAATCTCTCTCTCTCTCTCTCTCTCTCTCTCTCTCTCTCTCTCTCTCTCTCTCTCTCTCTCTCTCTCTCTCACATCTCTCTCTCTCACTCTCTCTCTCTCACTCACTCTCTCTCTCACTCTCTCTCACACTCTCACTCTCTCTTTCTCTCTCTCACTCTCTCTCTCGCTCTCTCTCTCTCAATCTCTCTCTCTCACTCTCTCTCTCTCTCTTTCTCTCTCGCTCTCTCTCTCTCTCTCTCAACAGTAAAAAGGATTGTGTTTCTCCTGCTATGAAATGAGACTTTTCCCTGAGACCACCTTTTAAAAACATAACTACACTGTTATGGAATGCCGCTTGTCAACTTTATTTTGGAGCACTGCATTCATTCGACATCTCTTCCATACGGGTTTTGAGGTTTCACTAAAGACCACAGAGTCTCCTTTTCCTGAAAGACACTCAATGTAAAAAGTAGCACCTTACATCTGCCCACTGACATATTATTGTATTTATTAAGAATTGTCATCATGTGATGTTGATGGACAAAATTAATATCTGGTAATATCTGACGTACATTTCTGAAAAACGACACATTTGTAGCTGTACCTCACTTATGTTCATTTACAGTTGCTCATTTGTGTTGCTTGTGTTGACATTATTCTCTCCACAGAGAGCAAGTGTTCTCTTTTTTCTGTTTGGAATTCAAGACCTCTCCAGGCAAATATATTATATAACTGTTCAATTTTTCCCCATGTGCACTCTGGCACTGTTAAGAACCACAAGCAACAAAAAAAGCACATAAGGACAATAATGTGGAATTTAAAAAGAAAAAAGAAAAGATCCAAAAATGGTAATGTTAATGAAAAGAGTCTTCTGTCCTCTCTTTGGTGCCTCTGATATTTCAACTGTACTAAAACTGGTCCTGACCATTTGCAGCTGGTTCAGCTTCCCCTCTCCTTGAGAAACTGCACCCCTGTGCCCTAGCTGCAGCACTTTATTGTAAACATATAATTTCATCGTGAACGCAGCTCAGGTTGTTGGCTGTTTGCCGCCGTTTCATTTGGAGTAAAACTGGGGATGCGGCCAACATCTGGTCTCTGTCAGAACTAAAGGTTTCGAGCCGTTGCTCGTCAAACTGGACTCCACTGTCAAGGAGAGGATAGAAAGCAGATCGGGCTTTAATTAATCAAAGGTGGAGCGTTAATAACGGGGGCCCCATTTCCAAAATATCCCGAAACAGTCTAGATTAAAGGAGGTGGTTTAGGGAGACACACATATTACCTCAGCATGTTGTGCTTTATATGTTGAGCCTGATGCATGCACAGAAAGTGTAAAGAAAAAAAAGAGCTAGATTCCAGTACTTTTATGTAGGGCCTTCGTTTCCTATAGCTCCTGATAATTACCCTGATGTTACATACTATGTTTTCCAGAAGTTCTTTTCAAGGAACTCTGGATTAGTCTTTAAATTCCTGCCTTGAAATCGACTAGGACAGCCGACTTCTCTGAAGCCCTGAAGCCCTGACCATTTTATGAATGAAAACTAAAGGTGCAGTTTCAGTAGCTCAAGAAGTTTCTGTCCTGGTGCCTGGATGGATGAGTTCACATCACAGATCTGCCAGAGAGACTCTGTGGGGCCCTTGAGTAAGGCCCTAATTCCTGAGTGCATTATATTCTTCATGTCAAAGTCTCTTTGGGTAAAACGACTTGCTAAACCAAAAACCATTTGGGTTCTCAGATTGCCAACTAAATTAATTGTCAAATGAATGATATTAAACGAATAATAATGAACAAACTAACACAAACTGCTCTTAAATATTTAAAGGTGGCCAAATGGTTAGGGGAACTAAATGTCTTAAATGTCTCCAGCCAAAAGGAAGTTGCTGAGATAAACAGTGCTTTACTAGACCATATCATGACCACATTATTCTTTCACTCAAATGACCTCAAACAGACAGCAATAACAGTTAACCCTGCACCTTTCAGGCTGATAGGCTCTATATATCTCCCATAATCACACGGCACCACAGCTGTGATGACTCACTATTGCCCAGTTGAACTACAGTTAATAGATTCATGTATTACAGAGATTTATTTAGGCCATACTGGCTTTTTAACCTTGGAATGTTGTAACAGTATTAGATGATTTGATTACATGAATTCACAAATGATCAAACTTCGATTCTCCTGTTGTTCAGGAGTAAATGCTCTGCCTCTTTATAAATATTTTATCCCACAGAGCAATAGATTTTAAAATGTCCAAATACTTAGAAATGAGGGGTGTAATAAAAAAAAAAATGCCACCGTCTCTATCAGTATCTCTACCTGTAACTGTTTAGAGTTTTAAATGATTTAATCTGTATCTGTATTTTGAATTAAACCTTAAATCACAGTGGATGTGACCAAAACTGAAAGGATTCTTTCTTTCTTTCATTCATTCTTTCTTTTTTAAATCAGGTTGTACGGTTATTATTTTTGTTTGTACATGCCCACATTTTATTTATTTGGTTCTATTTAATTTAAACTGCCTCAAGCCTGACCAGGCAGTTACAAAGGATGAATAAATGAACGCTATACATGTCGTGTTTGTCCCACGAGTATCATATCTCACCACTCACCCACATGAAAGGAAAACCTGCTGCTCACATTACTTTTTTTGGTGCATCCCACAGGATTAGCTTGATAAAAAAGACAAAACAAAACAAAACAAAAAAAAAAAACCTAATAGTGCACCTTATTCATACCTGCATTTATACCTGTAAACATTATCTGTAATGCATTGAAATTCGGTTACGTCCCTACTTAACATAAACATGCAAATACAACTGTCCACCGAATGAAAAGTGAATTTGAACAGTTTTCAAGATTAAAACATACTGCCTCTTAGTCAACTTTGTGGGGCGAACCAAAAAAAATAAACCAATTATTGCAATCACCGAGTCATATTTTTCCCCCTCTTATACAGGACGGCAGAGTATGTTATTATTATTGCAAACCTTTCTGTGTGAGTTATGGCACAGAACATTCCCTCCCTTTGAGAATTCGCTGGCTGTGCGCCATGGCGGCTGGAAGCCATCACAAACTCCAATTACTGTCTGTCTGTGTCAACATCTGGAAACCACTTCTGCTGTTTCGCTTGTCTGAATCTTAGTGTGAGGAAGGTTGTTGGCCTTATATAGCCAACCTATTGTGCGTGGAATGTGGGACAGCGACGTGTAGACAGGCAAGTAGGTGTCTTTTTTGCTTGGGCTTGCTGGTGACTAATGACCTCACAGGTTCGGCTTCTGATGATCTGCGCACTGTAATTAGGAAGGATGGGAGTTGGAGTGGTGTGGTCGGGTCTCTGACTGGGAGTGTGTACACAGGCATTGATCCCAGGTGTGAATAAGTTCAACTATATCTTCTGGGAGCTGTGAAGTCTAGTTAGTGGATGCCAGAAGGGCTTGAAGAGCCAATTCTTTGTCATCAAATGGAGGATGAGTGGTTAACTTAAGCTGTTAAAATAGAACACTGGCAGGGTACTTTGTCATTTCTGAATTATTTTCTTAAGTTGCACTTAAGTGTTTACAGACAGCAATCTTAGAGGGATTTTTTTTTTCAGTTATATGTCAAAGAAAAAAAAATCTGTGCCAAATTTTCCATCTCAGTCACACCCTCTTTATAAGTTGTTTATATTTCTCATCAGTAAAAGCCATCAAACTCAGATATGTGTTTATCACCATCCCCTCCCCCCCTCACTGAATGGTTTGAGTAGGACAATTATATAAATCATATGGTATGACATACACAGTCAACAGATATCAAAACAATTGAGCACCAATGAGAGCTTTTGTACTGACATACAAGACAATGCTCCCCAACACTATCATCAAAACACCTGAGGGAATATCATCCCTCCAGTATAGTTGATGTGTTTAATCCGTGTCTAGGTGCACTGGAGCTGTTCTGGTCGATTGTGGTGACTACCACCTTGTTCAGATACTTGGTTAGTTTTCCCTTTAATTTGTCACCCTTATAAATATATATATGGTCATTCGCAACATATTTTCCCTCTGTCAGTGTGGGAGCTGGAATTTATTTAATGACCTGGTTTTCTCCATGAGCCAAATGGTCTGAAATGATTAGGTGATGAGACTAGGGAGGGAGATGTAAGCAATGGTGCTGAACTATGAACCAAGTAAAACACCCCACTGCTTGAGAGCGCTCTCTTGCTAGATGGAATATTACTGTAATTGCTAGGGACATGTCCATATGGATATCTCATCAAGCTGTTTGCCAAGTCTTCTTTTGAGGAAGGCAAAGCTGCATTCTTGCAATCGGGAGTCATGATGTATCAAGTTGGTCTGACTTTGGCAGGGTTTGGAGAAACACAGATGGAAAAGGTTCTGCACTCACATTGTTCCATGAGCAGCTGCACTCATTGGCCAGAGCTCAGTGGTTAAAACTTATTAAACTCTGAAATGAGAAACCAATGAGCAGGAAGCATTCACCACCAAAATGGCTACATTGAGGACATGCAGTTCACATCCTGATTAGATGATGATTTGATTTCTCAATCGAAATCTTCTGTGTTTACTTTAGTAGAGTGTGTCAACGTGTAATCAACATTTCTCCACACAGTAAGGTAATGTATAAATAAAGAAAGATTGTGTATTGTGCATGAACCTATGATATGATTCTGGCATCTTAAAATATAGACACTTGGATACATAATCAAGCAAAAATACATAGCAGAGTTTATCAGATGGATCTCTTCTGACACCTGGTGTTCACATGACCACCATGTGTAAGATTTTTCTAGTCAGATGTTTCACAACAGGAGCAATGTCACAGGGGAACAGTGCTGGGCCAATTAAAATAATGATTTAAGGCATAAATGCTAACATGTAGGTTTCGCTGTTAGCTCGTAAAAACAAAAGAACAACTGCTTTTTTTTCTCACTCAGCATTTTCTCATGATGTTCAATGTCAAAGGACAGGTATTCAAACAGCATTGTGATTACCAGCTGAAACGGCTAAACAAAGTGAACACATGCAAAGTTGTTGAAAGATGTTTAAAATGAATGTTTAATGTCAGCTCTGGGATGCCACTGAAGGTCACATGTTCATTATAAAAATGAATATGTAAGTTGTTCAGATTTCTTTTACTCTGCAAGTCTATGTCTTGTATTTAATAAGTTTCTGATCATTCAACCATCAGTCATTTAACCGGACTAGACTACATGTGAAAAGGGGTCTTTTTACATAGGCTCAAATGAAAAGCCTCCACTCTCAGAAATATACAGTTGAGACCATAAGTGTCCATACATATCCAGGGCATCTACTCTGTTCACATGTTTAAACTTGTGGCCTCAACTGTAGGTAACAAGCTGTGCTTTTGCTGTCACTTGGGTGGTATCATCTTTTTAACTATGTTAAATATGTTTTTCCTGGGAAGGTGCACTTGGTGTACATTTAACTAGTTTCTAGTGGAAAGCTTTAAAGGTACATCAGTAGACCTTAAAGTCTAATCTTAAAGGTACTATATTCACATTTCCAGGTCAAAAATACACATTAAAGGTACAAATATTGTACTCTTGACCATACCATGCCAGCAACAAGGAATAGTACATTTTGATAACTTTATTTCTGAGAGTGTATATGCTGAGGGTATATATTCCTACATACTATGTCTTACTGTTTATGGCTTATCATTGGCAATTTTGCTGGGTTCACTTCTTGTTACTGTATTTCTTGTACTGTATTGGGATTGTTGTGTGCTATGGTATATCTACTTGTCTCGCCTCTGGGTGTTTTTCCAATTACAGTTCTTACACACTTGCATGATCCAAAAATTACCCAAAATAACTAAAATTCAGTACTTATGAAAACAAGTACCAGACTAGTCAAAAGACCTAGCTGGCAGCTCTTATTAATGTTTCAAGCATATTTCAAGTATGGGCGGCTGTGGCTCAGTCGGTGGAGCGGATTGTCCACTAATCGTAGGGTTGGTGGTTCAAATCCCGGCCCGGGTGATCCCATGCCGAAGTGTCCTTGGGCAAGACACTGAACCCTAAGTTGCCCCCGATGGCAAGCTAGCACCTTGCATGTAGCTCTGCTACCATTGGTGTGTGAGTGTGTCTCATTTGTAAGTCGCTTTGGATAAAAGCGTCTGCTAAATGTAAGTATATTTGGATCAAATAATTAATTTCAATTCGGACATTGTCTCAAAGCAGTATATTTACAGATATCTGGATTAAAAAATATATAGATTTAGATTTATCCCTAATGAGCAAGCCAGAGGCAATGGTAGCAAAGAAAAACTCCCAGAGATGACATGTGGATGAAACCTGGAGAGGAACCACACTCATCCTCTTTTGGGTGACACCAGACAGTTTTTTTTTTCTTTAGTTTTATCTTTAAGTCTATAAAATCCAGGTGAAGTTATCCTCGGTATAATGAATGAGACCTGAGAATAGTTTTTAGCAAGTGCAATCATTAGGCTGTCTAAAAAAAATAAAAAAATCTTCAAGTCACTTTGCTAGAAAGATATATATGCAAATCCTGGTGGCCTACCTATGTATTATGCAGATATCTCTGGTTTGCATTAACGTTTGGAGGCTCCAGTTAAGTAACTAGTGATACACTCCTGCTGTAACTTTGGATACCTTGCTACACATTATGACCAAAAGTTTGTGGACACCTGACCATCACACCCATGTGTGCTTACATTTACATTTATTCATTTAGCAGACGCTTTTATCCAAAACGACTTACAAATGAGACACACTCACACACCAATGGTAGCAGAGCTTCCATGCAAGATGCTAGCTTGCCATCGGGGGCAACTTAGGGTTCAGTGTCTTGCCCAAGGACACTTCGGCATGGGATCACCCGGGCCGGGATTCGAACAACCAACCCCACGATTAGTGGATTAGTGGACAATCTGCTCTACCGACTGAGCCACAGCCGCCCTATGCTTGTTGAACATCCCATTCCAGATTTAGTCCCCCTTTGCTGTTATAATAATGCCACTGTCCTCCTTTTCCAGAGAGATTTTGGAGTGTGGCTGCGGAGATTTGTGTTCATTCAGCCACAAGAGCATTAGTGAGGTCTGGCACCGAGGTCAGGAGAGGAGGCCTGGGAAGTCAGGGTTCTATTCAGGCCAGTCGAGTTCTTTAATTTCAACCTTGGCACGCCATGGCTTTATGAAGCTCGCTTTGTGCACAAACATCTTATACAATTGTGTGCTTCCCACTTTATGGCAACAGTTTGGGGAAGGAACACATATGGGTGTGATGGCATCATCAATTAGTGAAAGTTAATGGTTCTATATAGTGGCAATGGCTCTCAAGTTAGTGTCCATAAAATATAGAGAGGACGTCTGTGATTGCTGGTGTAGTCGAAATATTAATTAATCATTATGAAAGTTATTATAATTATTATTGAGTTGTTATAGTTATTAGCTTATTTGACTTATCCTTAGACTTAAATGAGTTTAATCCAAACAGTGACTTAAAACCATGTCAGCCAATAAATAAAGTCACCTTCGACCTCATGTGCTCTGTCAGTGGAAAGTTCAGGAATAAATTGCTCTTTGGCTCCAATAAATATCTAGATTGTAATTGTACGCATTTTAATAACAAATCTAATATTTCAATATTTCATAAAATGTGATGAGTGGTCTCTGTTGGGTGCAAACTCTCTGAGAACCCCTGCTGTACAGAATGACACACTGTAGGATTTTCTTTCAGAGGGTGGTTTAAGTACAACTACAAAGCTAAGAACTCATAACTATAAACTATAAAAGAAATCCCATTTTGATTAGGTTTAATTAAGTGAAATGGATTTCGAGACAGGGCAACATGTTGGTAGAACAGGTAGCATTGCTGCCTCACAGCTCCAGAGCCCATGGTTTTATACTGAGCTTGCGTTACCGGCTGTGTGGAGTTTCATATGTTCTCTTGTGTATGTGTGGTGTTTCCTCCAGGTTCACAAGTTTCCTCCAACCTCCCAAAATCATGACAATAGGTGCACAGGTTATACTAAATTGCTTCTAGGTGTGAACGTGTGTGCCTTGAAATGGACTGAATTCTCCTGCCTCATGCCCTGTGTTCCCAAGGTCCACTAAGAGCCTTATAAGGATAAAATAGCAGTGAAGATGAATGAATTCAGGTCCTTCTGAAAAAAAAGAAAGAAAAAAAAAGGAATTAAACCGGGGGGCGCACGGTGGCTTAGTGGTTAGCACGTCCGCCTCACACCTCCAGGGTCCGGGGTTCGAGTCCCGCCAGGGCCATGTGTGTGCGGAGTTTGTATGTTCTACCCGTGTGTCGGGGGTTTCCTCCGGGTACTCCGGTTTCCTCCCCCAGTCCAAAGACATGCATGTTAGGCTGATTGGCGTGTCTAAAGTGTCCGTAGTGTATGAATGGGTGTGTGTATGAATGTGATTGTGCCCTGCGATGGACTGGCACCCTGTCCAGGGTGTACCCCGCCCTGTGCCCGTTGCTCCCTGGGATAGGCTCCAGGTTCCCCGTGACCCTGAAAAGGAGTAAGCGGTTGAAGATGGATGGATGGATGGATGGATGGATGGATGGAATTAAACAGAGGCGCATGGTGGCTTAGTGGTTAGCATGTTCACTTCACACCTCTAGGGTCCAGGGTGTGTGCGGAGTTTGCATGTTCTCCCCATACATCGGGGGTTTCCTCCAGGTGCTCTGGTTTCCTCCCCATGTCCAAAGACATGCATGTTAGGCTGATTGGCATGTCTAAAGTGTCCGTAGTGTATGAATGGGTGTGTGAGTGTGTATGTGATTGTGCCCTGCGATGGACTTGTACCCCGCCTTGTGCCCGATGCTTCCTCGGATAGGCTCCAAGTTCCCCGTGACCCTGTAAGCGGTAGAGGATGGATTTAAACAGAAACAAATGTACATACATGAGATATCTCTGAGAATGATGCTAATGATGACAGAGCTGTCTGTTTTAAAATGTATGGGGCACTAACCAAAATAGCAAGGGTATGTAAAACAGATTCAGGGAATTACAGTACATACACAAAGATTTTCTACAGCCAGATTTTCCTTGCTATGTAAACTTCTGTTTTGAAGTGGTTAGTACCATCTGTACATTCTGCAGACCAGCTCACTGAAGACTACCCAACCTGACAAACATGACAACACAGAGAAAGCGCTGCCTCAGACAGGAACCAGTTGTCTGTTACTTAAGTCTAGTATTTTTGTATCCAGCAGCTCACACAATCCAGCCTGTCCTTGTCCTACATTGTAAAGGCAAACCCTGTCACAAGTTTTAACTCCACACAAGTCACATTGCATATTAATGAAGCACGTAATCAAAAATCACATGTCTGAAGAAGCCTAGAAAAACATCCTGAAAATTTATAGCCTGAAAAACATATTTACAAATTTACACACATGCAAAAACACTTTAGTTCCTGTTAACACTTACATTATAGCAGCTATAAACACTCATTCCATCATCAGCCCTTTTTCTCTCTCTTTAAGTTAATAAGACAAAAATGTAGTTTATGTTACAGCGAAATTGAACTAGAAATAAATGCTTGAACTATTGTCAGAGTCATGCTATTATAGAAGATTAAATCAACACATTCCGACCAATTAGATTTGAGAATTAATCAGTACTGATTAATCAGTACTAATAATATTTGAGAATATTATTTATTGTATACCTTACAATGTATACATTTCTATGCTACTTCTTTATTAATAATATTACAGTTGTGCAACATCAAGAGTACTTCCTCACAATTCCAAAACATTACAAGTAAGGTTAATAAAAATAAATAAATAATAATAATAATAAAAAAAACCCCAAACAAATAAAAAAATAGGCTGAAAACGTCCAATCACTTAGTTACTTCCATCTGTTGCTCAATTAGATTAACATAGTATTTTAGATCTCAAAAAAGGTCCTTTAACCTTTAGAGTTGACCAATCTTATATGCAAAAGACCTACAACTCCTCTGTTGTTTGAAGACTGACACAGATTCAGTAATAACCTCTGCCTTTGATGGGACAAATTTACATTTACATTTATTCATTTAGCAGACGCTTTTATCCAAAGTGACTTACAAATGAGACACACTCACACATCAATGGTAGCAGAGCTGTATGCAAGGTGCTAGCTTGCCATCGGGGGCAACTTAGGGTTCAGTGTCTTGCCCAAGGACACTTCGGCATGGGATCACCCGGGCCGGGATTCGAACCACCAACCCTACGATTAGTGGATTAGTGGACAACCCGCTCTACCGACTGAGCCACAGCCGCCCGATGTTAATAAATTATTATTACATTATTTATTTAGATTATTGTGGGAAACCACTAAACATTTAACCACTCATGGACACATCTGAGTACAAAAAGCCCTTAAAATAACCTACATTTAAACATGGACTCTATCCTGTGCAGCCAGTAGCTTCACTTGCTATTTTTGCAGCAACATAGTAGACTCACAATATTTTAGGAGGTCTTGGCCTACAAAGACTAATAGTCTTTTATAGTTACTTTAATGCAGCGTTCAGAAATTCATCATATGGAAGCACCTCAAATAGACTGACACTTTATTTTTGTCATATTAGACATGCAGACTGTACACATTGTTTTACACCTGACTGAGATCTCATCATAGTGTGAGCCAGACAGTTACCTCTGGAGGGCCTGCCTCTGATCACATCACTCATCACATCACATGTCATTTGTTGCCAGTGGTTTAGACATTAATGTCTGTGTGTTGAGTTAATTTGAGGGGACAGTAAATTGACACTGTTACACAAGTTGTACACTCACTACTTTACATTGTAGCACAGTGTCATTTCTTCAGTGCTGTCACATAGAAAGATATAATGAAATATTTACACACATGTGAGGGGTGTACTCACTTTTGTGAGATACTGTATCAGTCGTGAACAAAAGAGACATATCAATCATTCAGTTCGGATTTGAGTCTTACTGGTTCAACAAAAAGAGAAGGGGGTGGGAGCCATGCTATGAAGAGAACGTAGCACTTTGGAGAAGTTTTATATCTGTTAATGAAGCATAATCCTAATTTAAGAATATGTAATGATTGATGATGACCTTACACAATAAAAAAGACGTCAACTGAAAGTTGATTACTGCAAATGTTGCGCTTATTTTTATCTAAGCAATTGACAAAATATAGTAACTATAATAGATCTGTTGTTGTCATTTGAAAAGTGTGTAGCACTAAGACAAGCCTTATGTGCTGTTGTGTTGTTCATAATCCACTAGAATGTGTTGTCCATAGCAAAAATCTGCTATACATGAATGTGCAAAAAAGACTGATAGTTATTTTAATATATATATATATATATATATATATATATATATATATACTAGCATTGAAAACTACTCCATACACATATGTAAAAATGTTTTTTTTTGTTGTTGTTGTTTTTTCAAATTACATTTATATTTCATTCATGACCTCTCTCAAAACTTTCCTACACAGACTGAAATATCTTTCTTGAAAATAAATTCACCAGACCTTCTACTTGTGGATTGGACTGCCCAGTTTTAATAATAGTAATAATAAAACCTGTCTCTTGAAAACTGGCCGTTTTTAAATGAATGGATTGAAACAGTGACTTACTCTGAATATCTAAAAAGATACTCATTGGTGCCACCTACTGGTGTAATGACATAACAGCCGTACAACCTGAATTTGTTGTGTGCCATGACACAAAGATGGCCATCATAGTTAAACCAAATTTAAATAAATAAATAAATGAATACATACACACATAAATAAAACCTGGTGATTTTGCAATGCCAGTACATAGAGGTACTCCAAATTTTTT
>JAFFST010053552.1:14930-29053 GCA_022414735.1 Noturus placidus
AACCGCCAACCCCACGGTTAGTGGATTAGTGGACAACCCGCTCTACCGACTGAGCCACAGCCGCCCATTAAGCCCTTAGATGAGCAGTAAAGTGAGTAAGCAGCTCTGAGCAGCAGAAGTGCAGAGTCGCTGGATGGAGACATGTCCTGACCAGTCTCTGTGCTACTCCATGCTAGGACACGACATCCATCACAGTGTTTTGCTTTTTTGCATTTTTTTCGAACAAACATCGCACGGTTTCCCTTCCTGTACATTGCTCCTTCACACCAGCGCTGTTTTTAAAAATAATAATAATTTGAAGATTACTATAACGTGAGAATAATATTGAGGCAAAAGAAGAATTCCATGACCTGAACAGATATTTCTTATTTTACAAAACAAATGTGTCTGTGAGCTGATAATCAACAACAACAATAATAACAACAACAATAATAATAATAACAACAACAATCCAGCTCTTGGTTTCAGTTACAATTGTCAGTTTGGTGTATTTCCATGTACACTCATCCCTGTAAATTATTTGCATGTGAAGAACAGAGAAGTGGGGCACTGAATTCTTTGTGTTTGAGGTTCTGCTCTGTACAATATAGTAAACATGCAGACTTGTCGGGTTTTTTGCACTCTTTTGCATGGTGAAGCTTGTTGATAAAGTATGTGTGTTTACATCAGTAAACTCCAGCATCATCTGGACCTGTCTGACACGCCCACAGCAGACCAATACATGTTCTCCTGATACCCTTCCTTCACAGCTTTTCCAAACTGTGGTAGGCACTGCTGGTCCTAGCATCTTGTCCATGTAAATAGCAGTTTAAATATTTAGCCGGGTACTGTGCCATCTTACTTTAAACATGCAGTAGTCCAGTGCCTGATCAAAACTCATGGATTAGCACCACTTTACATTTGAGAATTAATCTGTCCCTACACTACATCAAGGTCTCTTAGATCAGCTGGTTAAGTTCTTCTGAATGTCTCACAATCCTGGTTAAGGTTAAAGAGTGACAATGGTGTTTCAATTACAGTCCTTTCAGAACATTTATAGCCTGTTTAGAAGCCTTTAAAAATCTTTTCTCTTTGGCCTAGCTGGTGTGACTTCTCTGTGTTTTCATATTTTACATTATGCAATTTTGGATCTTATCAGTTATTTAAATATTGTCATTTTATCAACTTAGTTTATAAACTTTATTTTATTATCTTCCGTTATTTTATTTGCGCTTTTGGACAGCACCTTGGTGAACATTTGTTGTTTTCAAAAATTCTTTCTAAATAAACTTAACACGCCTGCCCAACACGCCAGTCCAGCATACCAACACGCCTGCCCAACACGCCAGTCCAGCACACCAACACGCCTGCCCAACACGCCAGTCCGGCACACCAACACGCCTGCCCAACTCGCCAGTCCGGCACACCAACACGCCTGCCCAATTCGCCAGTCCGGCACACCAACACACCAGTCCGGCACACCAACACGCCTGCCCAACACGCCAGTCCGGCACACCAACACGCCTGCCCAACACGCCAGTCCGGCACACCAACACGCCTGCCCAACACGCCAGTCCGGCACACCAACACGCCTGCCCAACACGCCAGTCCGGCACGCCAGTCCGGCACACCAACACGCCTGCCCAACACGCCAGCCCAGCACACCAACACACCTGCCCAAAACGCCAGTCCGGCACACCAACACGCCAGTCCGGCACACCAACACGCCAGTCCAACACGCCAGTCCAACACGCCAGTCCAACACGCCAGTCCAACACGCCAGTCCGGCACACCAACACGCCAATCCGGCACACCAACACGCCTGCCCAACTCGCCAGTCCGGCACACCAACACGCCTGCCCAACACGCCAGTCGTCCGGCACACCAACACGCCTGCCCAACACGCCAGTCGTCCGGCACACCAACACGCCTGCCCAACAGGCCAGTCCGGAATGCCAACACGCCAGTCCGGAATGCCAACACGCCTTCCCAACACGCAAGTCCGGCACGCCAACACGCCTGCCCAACACGCCTATCCGGCACACCAACACGCCTGCCCAACACGCCTATCCGGCACGCCAACACGCCTGCCCAACACGCCAGTCCGGAATGCCAACACACCTACCCAACACGCCAGTCCGGAATGCCAACACGCCTACCCAACACGCCAGTCCGGCACGCCAACACGCCTGCTCAACACGCCAGTCCGGAATGCCAACACGCCTGCCCAACACGCCAGTCCGGAACGCCAACACGCCTACCCAACACGCCAGTCCGGAACGCCAACACGCCTGCCCAACACGCCAGTCCGGCACACCAACACGCCTGCCCAACACGCCAGTCCGGAATGCCAACAGACCTACCCAACACGCCAGTCCGGAATGCCAACACACCTACCCAACACGCCAGTCCGGAACGCCAACACACCTACCCAACACGCCAGTCCGGAACGCCAACACGCCTGCCCAACACGCCAGTCCGGAACGCCAACACGCCTGCCCAACACGCCTATCCGGAACACCAACACGCCTGCCCAACACGCCTGTACAATTTATTACCAGTTTATTAAAATCATAACATGAGCAATGCACCATTACCACATCATCATCATCCTGCAGTAAATCTCTCTCCTTTCCCGATCTTTACTCTACATTATAGTGTTCACCTCCAGGTCTTCCCATAATCTGATATCTGACTGTGATTGTGATTGGAATCAGACTGGGATCAGGCATGGATCCGATGTGGATCATAAGAGTATATATAATCTATAGCGGTGATTATTGGCACGTGACTGAATAAATAGTTAGGTATTATTAGAGTCACGTGGCCTTTACACAGGAAATCAGTGGAAGACGAAACGCGTTATTTTTATTCCCGATGACGTGAATCCCTCTGGATCACGTGACCTCATCTAGCCCTGCCCCTGTAAGTGCCAGTGATGTGAAATACTACATTAGTTAATAACACTACACTATAAATAAATGATATTATAAACAGTATGAATCCTACTGATGAAGATAGTGTATGTAAATGTGCCCGAGGTCACTGCTGGTTAAAAGTTTTGCATGAGTTTGGACACGTTCACCTGAGATAAAAAGTTCCACTTTCAGTTAAACAGTGAAAACACACAGAAAATGACTTTACAGGAACGAACAGAAAGAGCTCAGTAAACACCTGTAAACGGAACGCACTCTCCGGTCCGTGTGGTTTCAATGCATTTCCCCTCGAACACACAGCAGCAGTGAGCCCTAACAGCGTGTGTGGGGAAAACCTGGGGACATAAAGTGTAGAAGTGGTGAGAACTCACAGCACACACAGGGCGTAGGCGCCGCTCACACTCTCACTGTCCCGGACCAGGAAGCTCCCGTCTCGGCCGGCGCGGGCCAGCAGCTCCTCGGCAGCGGCGCGGCTCAGGTCCCGGTGATACCACAGTGGAGGAGCCGCTCCTCCCCCGCCCGCCATCGGGGAAACAAGGGGAGATGATTGTTTCTCCGAGTTGTCTTTTTTCCTGTCGGCCCTTGTCCTGGTTTAGCGGCTGAACCCGAGCAGTGAGCGCAGACTCGGCTCCAGCTCTGCCTCACAGTCTCCCATCAGCCTTCCGCTAACCTGCTCCTGATTTGATATCTCTGTGGAAATGTTCCAGCTCCAACTCACACACACCAGAGCTGAGGTAATTCTGTAGTTCACGGTCCTTGATCATCAATAACAGCTGGGAGTCCAGCAAACAACTGTTAAACTCTTCCCTTTTCACCACAGTCAGTTCAACAGTGAGGCGGCTAGCATTGTGCTAATGTCTCCTCACCTTCTCTCACAGAAATACAGCCTGTCCCAAACACACGCTTTACGAAGTGTCTCTCTCTCTCTCTCTCTCTCTCTCTCTCACACGCACACACACAGTTACACAAAACACTACTGCCGAATAAAAACATCGACTTTAAATAACTTTTAAAAGCGACTTGCAAAAACTTTTGAGGATCTCCGGTTTGACTCACAGGTGGAAAACACACACCGCATTTACACACCAATTTAAGAAGCAGCTAGCG
Source organism: Noturus placidus (assembly GCA_022414735.1). Classification (NCBI taxonomy): domain Eukaryota; kingdom Metazoa; phylum Chordata; class Actinopteri; order Siluriformes; family Ictaluridae; genus Noturus; species Noturus placidus. The sequence goes on from JAFFST010053552.1 coordinate 18,953, forward strand.
GCTAGGCTAAGCTAACACACGCACGCGCACGCGCACACACACTTCACAGAACGCACACCAAAAAGAAAAACATTTATATGACCAAAGACGGAATTTATCATCCAGAAATGTGTATTTTGAGCTAAAACGAGTTTTCTCTCTGTTTAAAAGGCGGTTATACACGCTTCCTCTCAGTTCAGTAAAATGTAGATGAATGTATAGAATAGCAGCAGGTTAAATATGAGTGTTTCATGAGTGTAACTCAGTCCACTCAATCCCCAACACTGTAATGTGTGAATCTGCGTTTATTACTAAACTTCCTGTTTAGAACTTTTAAATTGACACCGCTGTCGGGTCCTTCCACTTCAGGGGGCGGGGCTTATACATGACCACACCCATTTATACTGTTTTACATTTAAACAATTTTTACATTAACATTTAGTTTTAGAAACTGATCAGAGAGCTGATGGACATACTATACAAGTATAGAAAGTATAGAAAGTATACATGCATTTTAGTAAAAAAAAAAGTTAAAGAGTGGAATAAAGCAAGACAAGAAAGAAACATTTATTAACAAATGTACCTACAATCAGACCTGACCTTTTCACCTTGTGCATAATTCAACAGTATTAATAACTTAAAGGACAAAATGTACACACCAGCTAACATCAAGTGAAAAACACATGGTTTATGGTAAAAAAAAAAAATAACTATAGAGCAGAGGGGGGAAATCCCCCCAAACCCACCCACCAGAAATCGCACACTGGGTTCATCTTTAAAAGATGCGCTGCTAGACCATATGATGGGTTACTGTATGTTGTTGAATCTTAACTGCCTATTATGGGGTTCCTCTAAAAATCCACTACATAGCAACATATAGCATAAGTCAAGTGTGATAGTCTCTTCATTTCATTTAGTTGGAGGCTATTTCGTTATGAATGCTTTCTTGCAAAACTAAAATCTATGCTCACAAATTACTGCTGTAACTTCTGCTCCTGAGGTTTACAGTGATACTGACTGAATCATCACACCTCCAACACCTTTAACGCCTTCAATAACCACCATCTGAGCTCTAGTACAGGAACAGAGGACATTCTGAACTGCTCTGTTCCCTACTGGCCACCACACAGTACTGTGTAATGCTATACTATATGTTTGTGGATAAACATGTTTCAGCTCAGAGTACATCCTTGTACAGAAATGAATGTATAACTGAGCAGAAAAAGTACTCCTTAAAGCACACATGTAAAACACAAGGCCTGTGAGCCAAATCCGACCTGCAGTCTTGTTTCATTCAACCCAGATGAACTTGGAAAACATTATTCTGAACCGGCCCGTAATACAGTATTTCTTAACATTTTCACACTGTCCAGAATTCATAGCAGATCTGTAGCATATTGACTGTTATTGTCCAGTCTGTTAACTAAATCCCATGAGTGGCAGACATTTTTCACTTTGTTACGTATCCGATGGGAAGTTACTGTGAACCGCCATATAGATGTGTGCTCTGGTTTCTTGCGCTTGATGTAAGTCACACACATGTCTAAAAACAATTCAGAAGCATGCCGACTGTTTTGCTGGCAGTGACCTAACCAGAAATTCATTTTGGAGGGATGAGGAAGTACACAAAATAAACTTATGATTGTTTTCCTGATCTGTTCAGTTTAATTTAGTAAAAGTGATGCCAATTAGGTGAATATCAGACAACAGTAGGAGCAGCAATGCATGGATTTGTTATTTTAATCATTTAAGGCATAATCTACCATCAAACAATTTCTCCATATTAAAAATATAAAATACAGTTATGACTGTTCCACTCGGATAAATAAACCCCACCATGTTAATAATAGGGAGAAATTACACCTGATATCATGACAAGTCATGATCCACTTTTCTTTTGCATAAACTCCAGCAGCTGCTTCACCGTTTCCTATCTCTGTGCTTACGGTGTTGCTATCTGGCTCACAGCTTTCATACAGAAACAAGAATAATGCATCATCTAATCCTGTTTCTCATCACAGCAGCTGTTATCCAATGACAAAGAAAACAAATCCAGAAACAAAGCAATATATTCATAAAAGTTTTATTATAATCAGTATAATGAATGTCATTACCTAACAGTACATACACTTTAATAGTTTCTGTTAGCCCTCTTTATCCTTGAAGCATCCTTTTCTGATTTCACAGCTAGGGTTATTAGTGTTAGTCAACAGACTATGTCTCATAATAATAATAATAATAATAATAATAATAATAATAATAATAATCATAATAATAATCATAATAATAGACTTTGATTGCAGCTGCTCTGGGTTTCTGGCCCAGGCAGAATAAGCTTGTCACCCTTGCTTCAATATGTCATTTTAAACAATTTAAAAATCTGTGATGAATTATAATTTGTTTAGCACTCATCCATCCATCATCTTTACCACTTATTCTTCAGGGTGACTGGGAACCAGGAAACTATCCCAGGTGGCATGGGGCACAAGGTGACTACACCCTGGACAGGGTGCCAATCCATCACAGGGACAATCACACACATTCACACACCCATTCATACATTACAGACACTTTAGACATGCCAATCAGCCTACCATGCATGTCTTTGGACTGGGGGAGGAAACCAGAGTACCCGGAGGAAACCCCCGCAGCACGGGGAGAACATGCAAACTCTGCACACACCCACAGGGCCACAGCAGGAATCAAAACCCCAACCCCCGTGAGGCAATTGTACTAACCATTAAGCCACCATGCACCAATTTGTTTAACATGTTTTGTAATAAAAAAAAAAATTAAAAATCAAAATTTAATATTAAATGTGGCACCATCTGGTGCCTATGAGGTGAATTACAATAGAAAACAGTGTCATATAGTTCAAAAAAAGGAAAAGTGGTGGGATGTTTCTTAGCTTTTCTCTTTATTAGCAATTCAAAGCATTGAGAGAAGGACAGCAAGTGAGAGTGTGAGGCTCGTAATCACGGCTGTCTCTGTTCGAGAGCCCTGGTTCAGGTAGAACTCTGACACTTTTGTGTTAGGGTTCTGGCCCGTAAACCACATCTGCATGCAGCGGCCACTGTCCTTGGTGTACATGGTGTACTTGTAGGAGTTGGACCAGATTTTCTCACACATGCTCTGAGCGGTGGGGAAAACATCTGTCCACTTCTGGCACTGAGCTCCAGCAGGACACTGGTTAGTACCTGTTTGTAACATACACACACACACACACACACACACCCAATACACTTTAAGCTGGCAAGGTATTATCCCGAGAAATATTCCCAGTTTTGTCCTTAATCTACACCATAACACCATACAGTAAAACTGCATACTGATTTACCAACACTTAATATATCTTATCCTCTCAATTACTAGAAATATAAATAACAGTTCCGAAAATGAAAACATATAGAACATGACCTTAAATTCTGTCGGTTTATCACACCTCACATACACACCTGAGGTCCAGTCCCAGCCCTTATGCCAGTTCTCTTTGCAGGTGACATCATTTTTGCAGTCATTAAACCACGAGTTACAGTCCTCCAAACACAATGGCACATCTAATATACGCGCCTTGCGCCAAGTGTCATCTGCCTACACACACAAACACACACACACACAAACATCAGTATGTTTTTTAGGAGGCAGAAGGAAGTCTACACACACACACAGATTGAAATGTCTAATAATAACTGAAATTCTTTCTTTCTTAAGAGTTCTGTAACTTCATCCACAAACACAAAAAGATGTTGAAATGGAATAAGATTTTTAAAAAAGATGGTTCTACACTACCTGGTTGAAAAAAAGGGAAAAGATCATTGTTTAAATACGCAAATGCTTAAGAGAATATGATTGGATCATTACTGATTAATATGTTTGCAACAATTATTTTAACCCTAACTGATGCGGTGTGTTGCTTCTCATTTCTTAAACAAGCATGTCAGAAGATGTATCCCGTGGGTGTGGAAAAGAGGTTACTGTGTTTCATCAATCAAAGAAAACAACTAAAGAGATTGCTGAAATCCCTGGAATTGGGTTAAGAACTATCCAATGCATTATTAAAACCTGTTAGGAGAGCGGTGAACTGTCAACTTTGAGGAAGAAATGTGGTCAGAAAAATGAATGATTAAAATATTGAAAGATCGTGATCGGAGATCAAAGTCACATTGTAAAAAATCGACAGTAGAACACATGGCTATGTTTAATAGTGAAAGTAAGAGCATTTCCACATGCACAATGTCACGAGAACGAACAGGATTGTGAATAAACAGCTGTGAGGTTAATCAGAAAAAACGACTTCAGGGGGAGTCACATGATTTCATCGAAGCTTAGCTCGTTAGCTCCACTCCAGTTCCTTTTTATTTTTTAACTTTCTCTCTTTCATTTGGATCCAATCTTGACTCACAATGTCTCTACAGCAACAAAACATGTCTGAGAATTCCATGTTTTACATCTTCTTGGCCTTCCAGAAATGTAAAGATGAAGGACGCTGAAACGGAGGAGGCCTTGTCGGTTCCGTCTATGTTGTCTGTTCACTGGATATCAGTCTGGGCAACACTGACAGTAAGGGGCGCACGGTGGCTTAGTGGTTGGCTTAGTGGTTCGCCTCACATCTCCAGGGTCCAGGGTTCGAGTCCCGCCAAGGCCATGTGTGTGTGGAGTTTGCATGTTCTCCCCGTGCGTCGGGGGTTTCCTCTGGGTACTCCGGTTTCCTCCCCCAGTCCAAAGACATGCATGCTAGGCTGATTGGCGTGTCCGTAGTGTATGAATGTGTGTTTCCCCTGGGGTTGGCGCCCCCTCGTGGTATCTAGCCAATTAATACTCTGAGATGCACAGCTAGAATGCATCACAGAGGATGTCGTCCATACCCGTCTAGGGTGGACAGGATGCTATAAAAAAAAAAAAAACACTGGCGGTTGTCTAAGTACAACTGGGTACATGGGTCATTTAGACAACATTTCTACTTCAATTACCTCGATACAGGAATCTTTTTGCAAATTGTTGCAAAGTGCAAACAAGACGCGTGCATATAGCAAACAAGACACGTATACCCGAGTCCGAATGTAGAATTTCTGCTGCTGAAGATTGCACGTTATATCATGAGTAGAAAACTGCATCTCTGGATGGAGGTATACTAACAAGGAGATTATCTTACTGGTCGTGTGTAAAAAACGCAGTGTCATTCAGGACGGGAGTCATCTACGCTTTTTACAGGATATATCTGTGGAGGTGTTGAAGAAACGTTGGGAATTCGATGACTTGAGGAAGATACTGTCTACCCACAATATGTTCAGAGGCTTCGTTTATCCTGCCAAACTGTCTCCATGGAACCGAGATGCACATCATCTCTACTCCAGTGGCTGTCATGGAATTTCTAAAAACTTCAGAAGATAAGTAATGCTTGATAGAGAAAATGGGCAATGGGTACAATTCTTACAATTCTATATGTTTGGGTAATCTAAGTTTTCGTCAATTTCTGAGAAACTCTTGAGGTAGACCTATCTGAGACTTGACGTGTATCGGCCCTGAGTACATTTTATTTTGATGTGTTTCAAAGAAACAGGTACACATGCTTTTGTTATATATTTTTTGAGTCTACAGTTTCTCATGTTTTAAGTTAAGTATAATTTTTGTTATAAGCCTCAGATGTCTGATTTATAGGCTGGATTGTTGTACATGTTTGCCTTCTAATGGGTGTAACTCTCTATTACTTGTGGTATGAGGGATTTTGTTTTTATACTCAATGCCAGTTGGTACAGGGATCTAAGATTCTTTTATATGTATGCCTTGTTGTTCGTGGATAAGGCTTTTGGGAGCCAGGGGTGGGGGTGTAGGGTCTGTTCCTATGTTTTACTCTGTTTAATAAAACATGAAAATCTTTCTCGTTGGTTTTGTCTTTGTCATGCATATGCTTAAACTCTACACTTACAGCTCCTTTGGTTTTCTTTTTCTGTATCTAGTGACAATGTATAATTCCGCTAAATTTATTACACGGAACGTAAAAGGGCTAGGACATGTGATTAAGAGAACCTGAACCAAGGAGGGGACTATATAGCTATGCTTCAGGAGACACATTTATCTATGAGTATTTAAAATTGAAGCGAGACTGGGTAGGGCAAATATTTTCTTCATTATGTAAAATAAACACAAGGAAGAGGGACACAATTATTTTAATTAGTAAACATTTTCCTTTCATTTTAGAACATCAAATTAATGACCAAGATGGAAGATTACCGGCACAATATATGGGCAACCTATTACTATTCTTAATTCCTATGCTTCAAACGAAGACTCTCCTAAATTTATTTGTAAAGTTATTCTTTTATTTAAGCAATAACATAGAGGTATGGGGATTTCAATTGCGGTATGGATCAAAAAACGGATAAATCTATTTCGGACACCTCTGCTAACTTTAGATCCTCCCTGGTCTTAAAAGAACCTTGTAAGAGACATTACTGGTGTCTGGAGGAGTTCAACGTTGACAGTAAAGAATACACTCTTTACTCTAACCTTCACAGTATTTTGATTCCTAACTTCATGCTGTATCTTCCTGTCAAATTTGCTCAATTGTTATGTCAGATCACGCTCTGGTTTATTTAGACATTACGTTGTGTGACCATAAAGTTAGTAGGGTCTGGAGATTTAACTCTCTTTTGTCTGACCCAACATTCTGTGAAGCAGTATGGTTTAAGAACTATTAGACTGATAAAGAAAATTCACCTGTAGCATCTGCAACTCCATGGGATGCTGCTAAAGCCACTACTTGGGGCCATATTATATCTTACACTTTGGCACGCAAAAAGGCTTGGTTGAACAAAAGACAGGTGTTAGAACTAGAAGAAAAAGACTAGGGTGCTTACATAGCACACCTTCTAATCAAACAAATTGGCTTTATTATGCCGGGCAAGAGCTGAACTTAAATTGTATCACACAAATCACATTACGAAACTTCTCTTCCTTTCCAAGCAAAAGTACTATGAATATGCAAATAAGTCTATCAGGTTATTGGCCCTTCAAATTAAGAAAAAGTTAAATGAGAGAACAATCAAATCATTGAAGACACCAGACAGCTCAGCCACATACAATCCCACATCAATTAACAATGCGTTCAGAAGTTTTTATGAATCATTATATAAATTACAGATCACTGCTAAACAGTCTGATATTACCACATTTTTAGATAATCTTCCCCTTACAGGACAGCAGGACATTTCTAGATTCACATCTGTCACCAGAAGAGGTTCTGAATGCAATTCAACCTATGCCTTCTAATAAATCTTCAGGTCTTAACGGTTTCCTGTGCGAGTTTTATAAATCATTTTGGCCAGAAATTTCCCATATTTTAATGCCTGCCCTTCAAAATCTATTAGACCAGGGGGTAACTCCTGATTGGAAAAGAGCATCTATTTGTTTACATCTGAAGAAAAAACAAAGCCCTCAAGATTGTGCCTCTTACAGGCCAATAATCCTTCTGAATACAAATTGTAAAATATTGACCAAGGTACTAGCTTGTAGGCTTGAAACTGTGCTGCCACGTATGCCCAAACCAGATCAGACGGGCTTCATAAGATCACACTTTGGCACAGATAACGTACGCTAACTTTTGAATGTTATAAATTTGGTTCATAAATACACCCTACCCTTTTCATCTCCCTTGATGCAGGAAAAGCTTTTGACAGGGGTGAATGGAAATTTCTTTTCAAAACTCTCAAGAGATTTAATATGGGCCGAAACTTCAATGAGTGGATAAAATTGCTGTATGGCAAACCCCGGGCTACGGTGATCACCTCTAGGCATATGTTCACCAGGGGGAGGGGGCTCGGAATCTTTTTGCGTCAAAAGGGGTACGAGGCAGGGTTGCTCCCTTCCACCCCTGCTCTTCGCCCTTGTAACTGAGCCTCTTGCCAAGTCTATAAGGCAGTGTGAAAACCTCTTTGGGATAAAGGTGGGAGATGAAGAGCATCGGATTTCTTGTGAAACGCTGAGTTTAGTGGGGCGGCTGTGGCTCAGTCGGTAGAGCGGGTTGTCCACTAATCCACCAACCGTGGGGTTGGCGGTTCGAATCCCGGCCCGGGTGATCCCATGCCGAAGTGTCCTTGGGCAAGACACTGAACCCTAAGTTGCCCCCAATGGCAAGCTAGCACCTTGCATGCAGCTCTGCTACCATTGGTGTGTGAATGTGCTCTCATTAGTAAGTCGCTTGTAAATGTAAAAATGATATTTCTGTAAAGCTGCTTTGAGACAATGTACCATTGTAAAAAGCGCTATACAAATTGATAAATTATAAATTATTATTATTATTATTTCTCTTTATGCAGATAATGTGCTGCTGTATACCCCTGAACCTGAACAACCAATTCCTGTGTTAATACACTGTATCTCACGATATAGCAGTTTGTCTGGTTATAAAATAAATTATCTAAATCTGTGGCACTTTCCCTCAATATTTCTCCTCTAGGTGATTTATCATCTCGTTCACCTTTCAAAATAACAATGAATGGCTTTGAATACCTTGGTCATTTTTATTATACCAATATTAGATGACCTGTAAAAATGATGATTTTCTCATTGGCATGATTAAAAAAGACCTTAATACTTGGTGCACACTTCCTATTTCTTTTTTGGGAAGAATAAATGTGATTAAAATGAGTATCCTCCCTACATGTTTATATTTATTCCAATCTCTTTCTTATTATTTATCCAGTTCCTTTTTCAAAAGATCTCAATAAACATTTCTCTAAATTCATGTGGAACAATAAAATGCCCCAAATTAAACTCTCTAAATTAATGAAATCAAAAGATAAGGGAGGTGTTGCTTTACCAAACTTTCAGTGATATAATTGGTTAGCGCAGATAGAGTACATTGTGAGTTGGTACAATGAAAGGACTGAGTCTATGTAGCTTAACATGGAAGCAATTTCCCTGACCTGTCAATAAAATGTTTGCCCTTTATAATAATAAAAAAAAGCTCAAATGTATTTCAGTAAATGTTATCATCTCAAGCACTCTCTTGGCATGGAGAGATGTAAAATCATATCTTAGAATACTGGCTTGCCTTTCTTTGTTTCCCCCTCGTCACTTTTAATCCTGATTTTCCAGCTGCTCTGCACAACTCACAGCCGATCAAAAATAGGGATTTCTCAAATATCTTGCTCATTTCTAGGAAATATCTTAAAATCTTTCCAGTAGATATCAGATCAATACAACATACCCAGATCCCATTTTTTAAAGTACCTTCAGACGTGTCATTTTATAGAATCCTTGTCCAATAAGGGCAAACTGAGATGTGAAATGATTGTAATTGAACAAACAAGGGGTTAATATCTGAAATATATGATGCCCTGTCCGATACATGTGCTTCTTCTCTAGAGAGTATCTAGAGAAAATGGCATTGATAATGCCAACTGCTCTGCTGCATGTAATAACTGCATGTAATATCTAAGTTACATATAAGTGAACTTTGTTGGTCGTTCATAAACCTAATTATAATATTATTAACAGAATTTGTATCTCGCATTTGTACTTAATGAAGATGTACTTTGTTTCAAATGTGAAAATAGAAGGGAACATTTCTCCACTGCTTTTGGTATTGTGATAAAGTCATGTCATTCTGGTCAGAAATACATAGTATCATACAATAACTTCGTAAGTTGCAATTTTGGTTTGTCCTTGGAATTGTATTTGCTGAACATTGGAGTGGAGGCAGTGTGTGACTTCCATGCAAAACATCTTTTTCTAATTCTGGTTTATCTGGCAAAGACTATGTATATTGTTACTTTGGTCAGGAACCTGGCATCCGGCATTGCTCAGGCATTCACATTACTTCCACTTGAGAAACTCACTTATGATGTTTCATCAAAAGCTTTGGGCAGATATGGACACCTTTTTGGGAAGATGTTAAAAACTTCCCTTACATATATCTTATTGTTAATGAAACTATTACTGATCAGGAATATCATTTAATGTGTTTAACAGAAACCTGGATTAAACCAAACGAGTATATAGCATTAATTGAAGCCAGTCCTCCCGGATACAGCTATGTACACCAGCCTCGTTTAACTGGTAGAGGAGGAGGTGTCGCACTCATTCATAGTCAAAATCTAGACGTCAAACATAAACCTGGCA
>JAFFST010053554.1:34195-60108 GCA_022414735.1 Noturus placidus
TGGTTTGATGTTCCGAAACACTTAAGTGTGACAAACATGCAAAGGAACAGGAAATGAGGAAGGGGGCAAACACTTTTTCACACCACTGTACATGGGGACTTGAACAGCAGATGTTCCACATACACAGATTTAAAAAAACAAAAACAAAACTGTTTATGTCTTCTATAACACATTGGAAATGCATGTATAATGCATTCTGAATACTGATTTCATAGGAATTGTGGCCAAAGTGCATACATTTTTTAAGTCTTGTGAACTGTTAAGTCTTAGTCCTTCTGATGCTCCTGTGTGTCAAAAGAGTCCTCTCTATCTATCTATAAAATTGTACCGACACGTTTTGAGTAGTACACTGCATTTAATCCAGTGCATGTAGTTTATTTATGTACAATATTTCAAGCGTTTGTAGTTCTTGATGTTTAGTAGATCATATATCACATCTCTACTCATCCCTTGTCCTATCACAATTTCAAATACAGTTCATTGATATATTTTACAACATGCTGAAAGATAGTTAAAGCTTATTTGATGTGTTGTAGAAAGTGAGTTTAAAGGCTGCTTCATGACAGTCTACTGAGTAATGTGTCAAAAGTATATTATCAAAATAAAGTATTACTGAATATATAAATTAAATCATCAGGCTTTGAAGACCGCCAAAGCTATCTGAAATGGATCTCCCACTTGTATCACAGGGCTAATGCAGTTAACATTGCCTTTTTTATTTTTATATTAATAACAGCTCTGGTTTCCCTGAGATCCTGAACATCTACATTGGTAATGGCAGTCACCTTAAGGCCAGCTGAATTGGATAGTGTTCACAGTGAAAGCGATAGAGTCTGTGTGAATAGAAGAGGCAGAAAATGGACTCTGGCTTTTGGAGCGCTTTACTCAGGTGTTCAGAGGTCTCCGTGAGCTAACACAGAGCCATTTTTCCTTCCTTCTGGAGATTACATGGGCTGTTGCTCCATCTGACCGTGCCGGTCAAACGACCGTTGCAGGCCACACAGAACTTAATAGAGTTTAAAATTTACTCACCCGATTTGGCACAGGGTGCAAAATGTGCGTGTATGTGTGCTTATGTGTGCTTAAGTGTGCTTGTGTGTGTGTGTGTGTGTGTGTGTGTGTGTGTGTGTGTGTGTGTGTGCCTGAGGATGAGGGATTTTTCCTCGCTGAATAGATAGATAGTAATTCTGTTTAACTTTGGTCTGCTTATATGTTCAAAACATTTTGTTTTGCATTGTAATTGCTGTATTTCTTGCACCATTATGATCATTAAGATTCATTTAGCTTCATCATCTCTAATCTCTTTATGGAGAGGAGAGAAGGAAGGAATGTGTTTTACCTGCAACTTCTCTGCGATTTGTTTGCAAGCAGGAGGCCTTTTTAGTGACTCAAATCCGTGTCGTCAGTAAAAATGCATGGGGCGCCTAAACGTTTCCTGCCTCGATGTACCTCTCCGAAACGAGTCAGCCTCCTGGAAAATCACCTGTTTAACCTCAAATTCTGCAATCCTCTTCTCCTCATGTTTCCCCTTTCCCTCCCACCTCCTGCTGCTGATTTTACTGAAGCACACTTTAGCACCAGTGCATCCACACCGGGTCTGAATTATATTAAGGAACATAATAGAAGATAGAGGATTATTGGCTTGCTCATTAGGGATAAATTCCTCATTAGGGTTGGCTTCCTCTGGCTTGCTCAGTAGGGATAAATTCCTCATTAGGGTTGGCTTCCTCTGGCTTGCTCAGTAGGGAGGAATTCATACATTTAAAATCTATATCCTGAATTGACATGTTTCTGAAAAACTGCTTTGGGACAATGTCCATTGTTAAAAGTGATATACAAATAAAACAAAATTGAATTGAATTTGTGTATAATTATATATTCTAATAAATTGATATACCATTAATTGACATCAGTGTCAGTGGTAGAGCTGGGATGATACTGATTTTGTTGCTTAGAGTTGTGTATAGGTGGTGTTTTATGATACACACATGCTGTGCATCCTTTTAGATCAGATTCCTTACTAGGAAATCCATATTACAAATATTACATTTTTGTATGCATTCTAATCAGTGCATATTAAGTTAAACTTACAGTAACCACATACATTTAATGTGAAATGTTTTTCACTTTTGATTATATGAGTAGTTGTGAAAGAGTAATGTTACTGAGGGCGCACGGTGGCTTAGTGGTTAGCACGATCGCCTCACACCTCCAGGGCCATGTGGGTGCGGAGTTTGCATGTTCTCCACATGTGTCGGGGGTTTCCTCCGGGTACTCCGGTTTCCTCCCCCAGTCCAAAGACATGCATGGTAGGCTGATTGGCGTGTCTAAAGTGTCCGTAGTGTGTGAATGGGTGTGTGAGTGTGTGTACCCAGCCGTGTAACTGGCAGCAGCCACACGCCGGTCCCAAGCCCGGATAAATGGGGAGGGGTCTGGAAAGCAATGGCAAACTACCCCACTACTTCTGCCGACATGCTTTGTGGTTCACTTTGATGACATACGTGGGCCATAAAGTGACCGACATCGGTGATAGATAGATAGAATGTTACTGATGATGAAAAGTACCACTGCTATGGTAATAATTCCCTTGAGTAAAAATAAAAGTAGTGCTCTAGAAAATTGGTAAAGTAAAATTACAAAACAAAACCCTATAATTACTTATTTACATGTCTAGAATAATAATAATAATAATAATAATAATAATAATAATAATAATAATAATAAGCCTTTATTTGTCACATATACATTACAGAACACTGAAATTCTTTTCTTTGCATGTCCCAGCTTGTTAGGAAGCACTGTTCAGAGCACAGAGTCAGCCATGATTCAGCGTCCCTGGAGCTGAGAGGGTACTGCTCAAAAGACCAACAGTGGCAGCTTGGTGGTGCTTGAACCTTCGTGATGAATAACACAGATACTTAATTGTTGAGTCATCACTGTCATTGACATTGTCACTACAATTGACAGAACTAATTCAAAAATGTCCTATATCTGAGAAATGCATTTTTTAACAATTACTGTATAGTAATTAAAGTATAATTATTAATTAGCCATGTGAGCTATGCTGAAGTGAACACCACCTTGATTATCATAATCGCAACATTATGTAAAGAAAAAAAAAAGAAAGAGAAAAAGATAATGTTACTGTGGCTGGCCAAATTATCCAAATGCTGTTGGGGATTCTGTAACTTTCTAGGTTCTGTAGCTAGCTAGCTCATGCTAATTCATACATGTTTGTAGCTAAATAGTTACAGTAGCTATAGAGCAAAGATGCCCCTACACTCTCCTGAGTGTTACCTACAAGCTGTAGCAGCACTTGGATATATTTAACACAACAGGCACATGCTACCAAATACAGAAATGACATCTTAAATGTAATAAAGATCTTCCACACTGTAAAACATCAAAAGATCTGAGTAGCTAGTCTAGCTCACGCAGCTAGCTGTGAAATGGCAATATCTCGACAGGTTTTTGTGAAAAAACATGGGATAATCTCCAGGCTCCCCACAACCCTGTGTAAGATAAGCAGTACAGGAAATGGATGGATGATAAAAATCACATCTGAAATATAAAACCACAAGCAGTACATGTAAAATGTTGTGAAATATAACTAAAACTACTTGTGAATCACGTGGAATTTGTGTGGCCTTTCCGTGAGGGTACACTGAAAAAAGAAAAAATATATATTCTGATGCCATCTATTGATTTTATGAAGAGTCCCTTTTTTAAATGTTGGATATTTAACCATTTGTATTAGTACAGCAAAGTATAATTATCATTATGTGGCAAGATCTTTGTGATGGAGAATTGTTTTTCTGCTTCCTGTGGTAACAAAAAAACAGTTATTGAAGAAACCAAAAATAGTTCTTCAGTGGCATTCAGTGGCATTCACCTTTATTTTTAGAGCGTAGCAATTCAACTCCACAATAACTCAAATCTGTTAAGAATCATGCCTCTGTGTGTTTCACTACCTGCCTTGAAGCAGTCAAACCTCCTCAAGCCTCTTAATGCATTTAGTTTTCACAATTGCCAAATAGTGAAGTATTGAAGGACGCAAATCATTGCTCTTAACATTTAGGCCACTGATGTCATCAACTGCCACTTGACTTTTGCGAAGGACAAAGGAACACTGGACAAAGAAAAGATGATTTCTGTGATTAGGAGTTTTAAAAAATATATATAAATATATAGGCTTCAGTCCTAGGGACATGGTATCAATCTCATCCAATTTCAAGCCCCCAACATGAAATATGATTTCATAAGACAAATGCGATGTCATTCTTAATGTGCTTAACCTTTACTGTCAATGAAAAAGTATTGATCGCTCCGTGGCATTTTCTCATCATTTGATTTCAGAAAGCCTGGTAATACATCGCCAGTGTGGTACAATAAAAGACAAATGGCTGCTGAGTGGTCTCAGTTTAACAAAGGTTGATTCCTTCCCACGAGAGAGAGAGAGAGAGAGAGAGAGAGAGAGAGAGAGAGAGAGATAGTAAGAGGCAGATATCTAACATATTTGTTAAACTTGACACCCCACTTCTTGTAATATTACACTTTTTACATTTTTGTAAAGTTAAATAAATAAATAAAAATCTATGCAATTTATGGAATGCATAATTTGGAGTGGGGATGTTAAATGTCATTTGTTGAGCTATGTATACAAATTTTTGTTGTTTTTTTGCAAATAATCTTTTTTCCCCCAAAAGTTTGCGATCACTATGCTATATATTATTTATGTAAAGTGATCGCAAACTTTTGGTCATGACTGTATATATTTTAATAGTGTATACAATTTAAAACTAATTCATATTTGATAAGAGAATAATATCAAATAAACTTATGACAGGTGGCAGTTGATAAGACTGAAGACACAATAATGCATATTTTGTATTGGTATATATTTAGCCTGATAGCATCAGCCAGTATAAAATAACAAGCAACGATGACGAGCATTATTATTGATATTACAGCACAGCTTTTTAATTCAGTTTTATATTAAAAACGCTAAATATCTGAGGTCACTGTCTGTCTTTGTCTGTCTTAACATAGCTGTTTTGATACTTCACTGCCTCAGCTACTGCCATGTTATGAATATATGTAGTTAAACTAGTAACTAGTAGCTAACTATTCCCCAAAACAGATTAGCGAACACCCACTGAAGTATATAATGTATATTACATAGACATGTAAATATATATCATCATGAAAATGTTCCTTGTTTTTTTTTAAAGAGAGAGAGAGAGAGAGAGAGACAGAGAGGAGATGATTTGTTTAGATATCTCATGCTTGATAGTGAGTTCATGCTAACCCTAACTTCTATTAACCCATGCTCCACCTGTACCAATGGTCTTAAACGTATCAAACACAGCATATATTTTCGTCATGGCCTGTGCCATGATCGTATGCCTTATTCTTGCAATTGTGTCATGACTACAAGCCTCTAAAGGTAGTGATGCCATGAATGTAGTTCTAATTACTGCATTTATCTTCCCATAATACATGCTTAAAATAAACAAGATAACAAACATTCAAAATTACCTCATTCAAATTTAAACACCTCTTTATGATTTGTGTAGGTTTGGTCCTGGTTTGGTCATGCTTTAAAATAAGATATTAACTGATATCAGAATCAGTGGAATCTCAGCTTCCAATTGTGTCATGAAAGTCCTCTCTGCCTCTCCTCTCTATCTGTTCTCCACTTCATGCAGTGTTTCTATTACTCCCTCATTGTGAAGAGTAATTGGACACTCTGTGCGCAGACTCTGTGAGCTCTTGATCTATTTAAGCAACCTAATAAAAGGCTCCAGTCTGCCTCTCAGGATTCCAAATAGCAAACCGTGCACACGACTTGATAGAAGGTTAGCTTGATTTATTAGCTCTGCACAATAGTGTGTGTGTGTGTGTGTGGGGGGTGTTAGGTAAGGACATGGGTGTGAAAAAGGTAGCCTGGGGAATAGAGCAAAAGAGACAAGACACTCCTTTTAGGCAAGGAAGGGAAACAAGGGAGTAAATAGCTTACAAGAACGAAGGAGGATCACATAAGATCACCTGTACACTGTAAGCTGTGAAATGGAGGCTGTAAAACGTTTATTTTTAACTTGTTAAGGCCAGTAACAAGTTCTGTTTTTGGATACTTCTTTTCAGTATAATTTCTGTGATCAGCTCTATATGTTAAAACATTACAGTGTATCTTAAATAATGCTAATTAACCAAATAAAAGCTAATAAATTCAATGTTGGTCTACTGCTAGTTAAGCCAATGAACCTAGATATAGGTGCAACTTGTATACTTGAAGTTGGATGTAAGTACAAACCAGATTTTTTATACGTAGGCATACTGTTTCATCTGGAACATGAAACTGGAAATGAAGTCAGAGAAACTATGACAATATTGCACTGCTCATAGAAAGGGCTTCATTAGTTTGTAATCCAATGTCTTTATTTCTTTATCTTTGTTTAGCTCAATCCACTAGCCAGCCAGGCAGCAGTAGCAGCAGCAACCATGGGTTCTATTGCTGGATCACAAATGTTTGGGAACGGTGCTCTGCCGAGCCTGCAGGGCGTTACAGGCCAACTGGTCACCAATGCACAGGGACAGGTCAGTAACACACACACAGAAATTATATATATATATATATATATATATATATATATATATATATATATAGAAGGAGTGTGTGGCCAACATGCCCTCGCACCTCCGGGGTTGGGGGGCTCTCCGCCCTGCGTGCGTGGAGTTTGCATGTTCTCCCCATGCTTTGGGGGTTTTCTCAGAGTACTCCAGTTTCCTCCCCCTGTTTAAATTGTCCATAGTGTGTGAATGGGTGTGTGAATGTATGTGCGATTGTGCCCTACGATGGGATGGCACCCTTTCCAGGGTGTCCCCGCCTTGTGCACAAAGTCCCCGGGGATAAGCTCTAGGCTCCCCTGTGACCCTCTGTAGGATAAGCGGTATGGAAAATGGATGGATGGATTATACTGTAGTATGTAGGACTATTTGTGTATGTGCAGGTTTTTCCCGTCAGTGATCTCAGGAACTGAAGGAATGGTGATTTTAACTTTTGAAGGTAACAAACAAGTTAACGCTTTATATAAAAGGGCATTTTATCTTCACTAAGAGAGGTTCATGAAACTTCATCTTACCTTTTAGGAAGTGTATTTATTTTTATCTACTTTATATAGATGAATTGGAATTTGTTGGCCCATTTGCAGTCAAAGTTTATGAAGCAGTGATTCAGTACATATTTACAATATTTTTTGAAGTCTTTATAAAATGTGTGTGTTGTGTGTGCATTTCTAATGTTATGAAGCTCATGCAAGCTAAATGAATTGAAATAAAGTAGATACTTTATAGTCTCAAAGCTTTGTTAATATGCTGGTAGTAAAAAAAACTTTTAAGATATAAGGATAATATCACTACATAATGTCAGCTCTGAGGCTTCGATGTAAGTCTTTTTGTTTGTTTGTTTATGTTTTTTTTTAATAAATAAGACTTGTATAATGAATATGTGTATTATTGAGGTCCAGAATAAATTCCCTGAAAATAAGTGTTATTGGAAACAGTAAAATAACTATATATTCTAAACTTATACCCATCTTCCTCCTTATTCACATATTAACCTTTTCAGTCAGTCTGATCCCAATTGGATAAGAAGACATTAGTCTGATCTGATTTGAAAGCTGAAGTGAGTGTGATTATCATGATTGGTCATGTGTTGTGGCCCAGTTTTGTGGTTTCTTAACCTGAATGTGATGGTTTGATTGGTCTGCAGTGTGTAGACAGGGGGCTAAACAGCTGACCTTGTCATATTTATGTGGGCTGGCTGCAGAATAGTTCTATCGCTTGCCAGAGGCTTGAACGATGGTGCTTGTCAGAGCTAAGTCCTATCTAATGAATCATCTTATCACAGGTACACACCACCCTTACACTAAAAGGAAAGAGTGTGTGGCCAACATGCCCTTTTTATACCACAACTAGCATTTTTAATTTAAACTCAATTATAATAATAATAATAATAATAATAATAATAATAATTATTATTATTATTATTATTATTATTATTATTGTTGTTGTTGTTGTTGTTGTTGTTTTTCTGATGTGCTTATGGGTGCCACATAATAAATTCTTAGACAGCATATCTGATAACAGATTAATATATGGTATGTTTATGTTATGTGTATTAGCATTGACACTTTTCAGCATGTACAGGCAAGTGTGTGAACATGGTCAGCGTCTTGATGCTGAACATCCCTAATGAGCTTGGCATGTGCTCGGTTTCTGAAGGCACCCGCAGGGCCTTGGCTGGATGTATCGCCGTTACGCTGGCTTTGATGGACCACGCTGTGCGTTTTTTTTGCTGTGCGTTCATGCTGTCATGGCCGCCTGACACAATCAGGTCATGGAGATGGTCAAAGCCTAGGGCTACAGCTTCTGCTCCTGACCTTATTACAGCAGCCTATTATTTAGTTTGGGCGCTCTAAAACACTTGTACTGTAGGCCTTTGAGCCGGAGCCCCCTCCTTCTCCTCTTTCTGCTTTTAACATTAAAGATACTAATACATGCCCTGAACTAGGCCAGATGATGCCTCAGACATGACACAGAAAAGAAGATAATACTGTCGGAGGCACTGAATTTCAGATGAGACGTTGAGACCAGGCTGTGTGTTTGTCTTTGTGGCTTTTGGGCTTAAATAGATGCCTGGTGCCAGAACTATCTTAGTCACATTGCCTTAAGCTCAGTCTAAATCTAGTAGAGTGTCCTCTAAGCTAAAACAGCTCACATGATTGTCTCTGCTAGAAACATCAGTGAGCCCAAGTGAGTATTTATATTATGTATTTTCACTTGCTGAAAGAGCAGAGTGTGCATTCAAGGAATGTTTCACCTAAAAGATAGAGTGAACGCAGAGTGAATACAGAATTGTTTCGGCAAATTTAAAATAAAACTACAAGTCCTCACTCTGAGCTATAAATCCATCAAGTCAAGCTGCATGCTGAGGAAAAGATAGATGGAGTTCAGAGGTCTCTCTCTTCGTGTGCTCCCCTTTACACTTAAATATAAAGGAAGCCTCTGGAGTTATTTTGTGGTTCAGCCTCGGAGGTAAATGGCAATGGATGCTACCTTTCTCTCTTTATCACTGTAAATAGCAGTTCTGGAAGTGTCAGGCTTTTAGCCTTTTGTTCATTGTTTGTGAGTTTGGCTACGGCTGAGCCTGCTTTGTTGACGCTGAACCTTATCATTTGTCAGCAAATTGTTGTTGCCAGATCCTCTTTGTTATTAGAAAGATGGTCGATAATTTGACTGTCTTCCACTTTCTGTTATTCTGTAAAAAGCTGGAAGTGTGTCAGACACTCCTTAGCTGATTCTCTGTGTATGAAAGGCACTAAAATACTTATTGTTAAGATATGTTTTGTTCAGTTACTATTGCTATTTATGATATAAAAACTGTCATAAAGAATTTTATCTTCAGTGCAGTATTGAGTTCAAATAGTATGTGCTTTTTTTTTGTTTGGTTGTTTGTTGTTTGGCAGTATTGGATGTTAGAAGTTTGGACTTCTCTTCCAATATGGGTTGCAATCTTATTCTCCTCTGAACAGGGGGCACTAGGGGAGAAAATGGGCAGGGATATTGGCTTGCTGACCATGGCGAACACTCCAGATTGGCCTGGCTGGAAGAAGGAGATGACATTTGTTGCAAAACAGTGACTTCTCATGGGAAGAACAGAGAGAAGGAGAGAGACTGATATGTTCCATTAAAAAAAAAAAGATAAAGAAAGCAGAGTTGAAAGGCAGAGAGAACATGGTTGTTGACCTAAGAATGTAACGTTCTTTTATCTCCTTATCTCTTGAACCAGGTGCTTTCAATAATTCAAAAATATATATTATGTAAAATAAATATAGAAGTATGGAAATATATGATTTTCCTGTAAATAAAATAGTTAGCATTTGTAATCCGGTGTAGTATAAGAGGAATAAAAGACTTGGTTGGTGTCAGTAACTCCAGGTTATTTCAGGCCGCATCACACCACCCAGTCGTTGATTAATTTCCTATGACAGCATGCCCTATTATGTTTTATTCCTTACATAAATAAATGATTTTGAGTGTTTTATAACCGACGGGAGAAACCCAGGGCGTTCTTTGTTAAATACTTCTTTGTTGCATATTTCAATCCATCCTGCATAGCAGTGAATGATATTTAACGTGAAAAATGGTCTGTAGTTGAAAGACATGAGACGAGTGAATGGCTCTGTGCCGTCCTGTGCATGTGCGAGCACGCTGTCATCGCCTCGCTGCTCATAGAAATAGTAAAACCACTTAGCTCAATGAAGATGAATAATTGAGCAGAGCATCTCCTGAGACACTAGCATCGTCACCCAGCACAATGAAATATGCTAAGTGGCAGGAGCGAGTGCTGAGGAAGGGATAAAGAGCAGGAGCACAGGAGTGCACAAGATAAAGAGGGACAGGGAGAGAGAGATAAATTATCTTTCGAGTAATGCGAAGCAACGCAGGCAAATGAGCCATGGAGAGGATGAATTACAGATCACTGGCATGCCACTCTGTCGCTATTATGTCACTGAGAGCGGGATGAAGCAGGGGGGGATGAGTGGCCGAGTACAGCACAGAGGGAAGTATTGCTCTTAGTTTCTACGTGGTTTACAGGGTTGCCAATGTGATGTAAGGTCTCCAAGGGTAAATTAGTTATCGGACATTATGCGCACACTCTAGGTACAAAATCTGACTCACACTCACACACACACACACACACACACACACACACACACACACATATTGCACACTTTCCATCACAAGTAAGGAATGGCATTAAAATGGCAACATAAGAATTATTTTAATTATGTACAGGAGTAACAGGGTAGAGCAATGTAACAATATTTAGTTTAATTTAGTTTAAGTAACACACACACACACACACACACACACACACACACACACACACACTATCCAAGGCATTAACTTCAGTAATCAAACGGACAATTTTGGCTCTTACATTTTTCAATAAAATCTGCAGTTTAAAAAATAACTGAATAAATAAATAAAATTATTTCCCTATAAATCAGTTTTACACATAGGGACCAGTCAAATGTCCCCAACATTTTGGAAACTTTCAGGTATTCTTATAATTGTGTGGACATGTGGTCATGAAGATATAAAAAGCAGACCCATATCCATAAGCATACAATGGATGTAATTTTATTTATTATTGTAAAAATTCCTATGAATCAATTTCATGTTTCTAGATTTATTAAACTGACCTGAATACTCGAGTCCATACCCAGATTCCCTGGGCTTTGTACATTATTTGTTTTAACATAACTTTTGAACTGCAGATTAATTGCACAAAATCATGCAACATTCAGGAAAATGTGAAATAACAAATAACACTTCAATATAAGGGGTCAGATATTATCTATTTATTTACAACTACTAATTGTGCACAATGTCAAACAGCAGTTATTAGGCAGAAATCTCAGCTTATTAGTGTTTTATTTAGTTTTCTCATGTCCTTATTTTATAGAGAAATAAGTATTGAACGTGTCAAAAAATGTTTTAGTAAATATATTTCCAATCAGGCTAGTCAAATTAAATTTTTACCAGACATCAGTATTAACTCAAAAAATCTGAAAATAGAAATTCAGAACATTAAGGTCCATAAATTAAGCTATGTGTAATAAAATGGAATGACACAGGAAAAAAGTATTGAACATGCTAACTGAATCTAACTGAAATTTAGTTAATACTTAATGGAGACGCCTTTGTTTGTAATGACAGCTTCACGACGCTTCCTGTATGAAGAAATGTAATGGCTGCAGTATTCAGGTGTGATATTGGCCCATTCTTCTAAGCATATTGTCTTTCAATCTTGTTCAATTGGTTCAAGTCCGTTGATTGACAAGTGATATAACACTTTGATTTTTTTTCTCTGAAACCAATTGAGAGGTTCCTTTGCTGTATGCTTTGGACCGTTGACCTATTGGAAGTTCCACCCATGTGTCATCTTCATCATCCCAGTGGACGCAGCAGATTCTTCTCAAGAATCTCCCAGTAAAGGGCTCAAGTCATTGTTCCTTCAATTATATGAAGTTTGCCAGTACCATGTGATGAAAAACAGCCTCATGCCATGATGCTTTCACCTCCAAACTTTAATGTTGGTATAGTGTTTGGAGGGTGTTGTGCAGTGCCTTTTCTTCTCCAAACATGGTGTGTAGTATAACAGCCAAAAAGTTCAATTTTGCTCTCATCTGACCAGACTACACTCTCCCAGTATTTCATAGTATTGTCCAAATGAGTTGTAGAAAACTTTAAATTAGCTACGACATGCATTTACTTTAGTAATGGAGTCTTGCGGGTGAGTGTGCATAGAGGCAATGGCGTGTATTGCCTATTGTTTTCTCTGTGATGATGGCACCTGCTGCCTCCAAGTGTTTCTGGAGCTCTTTCCGAGTGCTCCTTGGCTCTTGGGCTACTCTTCTTACTATTCTTCTGACTCACTGGTCAGAAATCTTGTGAGGAGCTCCTGTGTGTGGCCGGTTGATGATTGAGTATGTTGCTTCCACTTGCGGATAATGGCCCCACTGGTGCTTACTGAAGGATTCCGAAGTTTTGAAATACGCCTGTATCCGATTCCATCAACATGTTTTGCAACAATAAGGTTGTGAAGGTCTTGAGAGAACTATTTGCTTTTACCCATCATGAGATGTTTCTTGTGTGACACCTTGGTAATGAAAAGCCTTTTTATAGACCATCAATTTAATAACCCAGCTGATATTAATTTGCACAGATAGAAGGTCTAACTACTTACAGATTTCAGCTGGTTCCTTGCCTTACTTTGCCTTGGAGAACGCTTTATCTTAGCTTGTTCAATACTTTTTTTCCTGTGTCATTCCACTTTATTCCATTTAACTTTATTTATGGTCTTTAATGTTGTGAATTCTTTATATTTGCGGACTTCTTGAGTTGAGAAGTTTCATGTGAATAGCCTCATTGGAAATATATTTACTGATTTTTTTTTTTACACATTCAATACATATTTCCCCCACTGTATTTGTAAGTTTTGTTTGCTTCTCGTTAATAATTCTGTTTCTACAATTGTATGTGACCCTTAATATCAAATCACTTATTGTCCCTTCATCATAACCATAAGTGTACAGGTGGTGAACATCTTGGGTGCATTATCCACAGATGTTCAGTATAAAATACAAGTATATAGACTGCAAGATACACAACAAACAAACTGTACATTATTCACAAATACAAAATACACAGCACCCATATACACATATTCAGTAGTGGTATCCAGCGTGCAGGTGAGCAGTACAGCATTCTGTTGTGCAAATGGAATGTCAAGGAGTACAGAATAATGATGATAGTGAAATCAACATTGCTGGAATATATGCTGTGCTGAGCAGCACATGAGACACATTACGGCACTATCAGTTAGAGTCTGATATCAGTTTATCTATCAGTCAGAGTCCAGTGTAAATGTAAATATAAAGTGTTGCCCATATTTTTTTTTATTTTTTGAGAGACACTGTACACTGAATCTCATTGTACTTATACACTGACAATAAAGGTATTCATAATTTTGTAGCCTTTGAAAGTAATGATATTATTTGACTCCCAGTCTCATTGCGGTCCATGCACATGAAGTGAAAATTTTTTTTTCAGATGGAACAAAGATTATGTCACAGCTTTTGTTGTTTTGAAAATAGAGAAATGAATAAAGAAAGGAAAAGGACTAGAAGAAATGAACACTGGATGAAGGAGAGAAAACCAGCAGGCAGTAGAGTGAATTGGGGGTGAGAGTACAAGATCCATGGAATTAGAAGTGTGTGTGTGTGTGTGTGTGTGTGTGTGTGTGTGTGCGTGTGTGTGTGCGAGCTTGTGTGTGGTGTAGCATTGGTGGTGGAGTGAGAGATGCCTTAAGTGCCACAACTGTATTTCAACCACTTACTAAATTACAGAGTCACTGCATAGACACAAGCTGTCCATGGAAGACTCACACACACAAACACGCACACACAAACACACACACACACACACACACACACACACACACACACACACACACACACACATTTCATATGGTCTTATAATGGATATGAGTCAGTGGTGTGCACCAGTTAACACAAATCCTGACCTTTACTAGGTGTGTATTATGTGTGTGGAAATCAGCAAACAGGCTGTGTGTATGTGCCTACATTTTCTACAGCGCTTTGACCTTAGCAATGTTCAAACCACTTTGATGGATAATCATGTGGGACGTACCTGACAGTCCTAAGCAAAACAAGCCTGATGATCTGAGGTTTCTGATACAAGGACATATAAATGTCATCTGTGTGTGTGTGTGTGTAAGGCCAATCTTCCAGCAACTTCTTCAGCTGTTTGGTGGTTTCTATAATTTCCTTTGAAGTAAAAAAGATTCGTTCCAGACCTCAACTAAAATAAACTGTTTTTTACTCAGTCGTTATTTATTACTCACAAATCTCTTTTTTTAATTTGAGAAATAGAGATCTCTTTTTTTTTAAATTTGAGAAATAAAAACCTAGGTGTCGTCCTTAATGTAATATACAAAGAAACAACTTGACATGAATTCACAAAATATTTTGACAAAAAATATATTAGTTTTAATAATTGATGTAATAAAAACAGCTCTTTATAGTGGACTTTTCTATCTTACTGTTTATGTTTACTGCTGTAAGATTGTATTGTGTTTCAGCATGAATAATGACACAACTACATATTTAATTTGACCTGATGTGAATTAATATGTCTCTGAGTAAACTATGAACTATGGTCTTTGTCCACCCCATATTTACAGATAATTGGTACAATCCCACTGATGCCAAACTCTGCAGGACCTTCAAACCAAACAGGGGGTGGAACTTCATCTCTCCAGGTCCAGCCGATCACGCCACAACTTCTGACCAATGCACAAGGCCAGATCATCGCTACGGTGATTGGAAACCAGATCCTGCCTGTCATCAACACACAGGGAATCACACTTTCACCAATCAAAACTGGACAGCAGGTCAGCACTAATGTCACACATACTGTACTGCATTATTACACACTGCTGCATACACACACACACACACACACACACACACACACATGCACAGACAGACTGCTGCATACACACTACTGATGCATATACACTTTACTACTTGACTGCACAATGTTGCACATACACTATAATGCACTGTCACACACTGTTGCACAAAGCAGCAAAAGTTGTACATCACTACAGTAAATTACTACAGTTTGTCACAACAGTACATTACTCAGTATATCATATCACTACAGTACATGGGGCGGCTGTGGCGCAATTGGAAGTGCGGGTTGTCCACTAATCGTAGGGTTGGCGGTTCGATTCCCGGCCCATGTGACTCCACATACCGAAGTGTCCTTGGGCAAGACACTGAACCCCTAGTTGCTCCCGATGGCAAGTTAGCGCCTTGCATGACAGCTCAGCTACCATTGGGGTGTGAGTGTATGTGTGAATGGGTGAATGAGACACAGTGCAAAGCGCTTTGGATAAAAGTGCTATATAAGTGCGCCATTTACATTTCTTCATTACTACAGTCAATTACTACAATACTACATCACTGCAGTACATCGCTACAGTAAATTATTGTATCACTACAGACAATTACTACAGTACAACACTAGCATACATCACTACAGTAAATTACTGCAGTGCATTGCTACACTATGTCCCTAAAATAAAATACTACAGTGTCACTACAGTACATCACTACACTGTCACTACAGTAAATTACTACACTTTGTCACTACAGTACATTACTACATTACATCACTACACTACCTCACTACACTGTCAATACAGTAAATACTACAGTTTGCCACTACAGTAAATCACTACACTACCTCCCTACAGTACATCACTACACTGTCAATACAGTAAATACTACACTTTGTCACTACAGTACATTACTACATTACCTCACTACTGTACATCACTACACTGTCACTACAGTAAATTACTACACTTTGTCACTACAGTACATTACCTCACTACAGTACATCACTACACTACCTCCCTACAGTACATCACTACACTGTCACTACAGTAAAATACTACACTACCTCACTACAGTACCTCACTACACTGTCACTAAAGTAAATTACTACACTTTGTCAATACAGTACCTCACTACACTACCTCCCTACAGTACATCACTACACTGTCACTACAGTAAATTACTACACTTTGTCACTACAGTACATTACTACATTACCTCACTACTGTACATCACTACACTACCTCACTACAGTACATCACTACACAAGGTGGCTGTGGCTCAGTCGGTAGAGCGGGTTGTCCACTAATCCACTAATCGTGGGGTTGGCGGTTCGAATCCCGGCCCGGGTGATCCCATGCCGAAGTGTCCTTGGGCAAGACACTGAACCCTAAGTTGCCCCCAATGGCAAGCTAGCACCTTGCATGCAGCTCTGCTACCATTGGTGTGTGAATGTGCTCTCATTAGTAAGTCGCTTGTAAATGTAAAAATGATATTTCTGTAAAGCTGCTTTGAGACAATGTACCATTGTAAAAAGCGCTAAACAAATTGATAAATTATTAAATTATTATTACACTGTCACTACAGTAAATTACTACACTTTGTCACTACAGTACATTACTACATTACCTCACTACAGTACATCACTACAGTACATCACTACACTGTCACTACAGTAAATTACTACAGTTTGTTACTACATTACTTCACTACAGTACATCACTACACTACCTCACTACAGTACATAACTACACTTTGTCACTACAGTACATTACTACATTACCTCACTACAGTAGATCACTACACTAACCTCCCTACAGTACATCACTACACTCACTACTGTACATCACTACACTGTCAATACAGTAAATTACTACACTTTGTCACTACACTACCTCCCTACAGTACATCACTACACTACCTCACTATTGTACATCACTACACAGTCCCTACAATAAATTACTACACTTTGTCACTACAGTACCTCACTACACTACCTCCCTACAATACATCACTACACTGTCACTACAGTAAATTACTACATTTTGTCACTACAGTACATTACCTCACTACAGTACATCACTACACTGTCACTACAGTAAATTACTACACTTTGTCACTACAGTACATCACTACACTACCTCCCTACAATACATCACTGCACTACCTCACTACAGTACATAACTACACTTTGTCACTACAGTACATTACTACATTACCTCGCTACAGTAGATCACTACACAACCTCCCAACAGTACATCACTACACTACCTCATTACAATACATCACTACACTGTCACTACAGTAAATTACTGCAATTTGACACTACAGTACATCACTACATTACCTCACTACAGTACATCACTACCTCACTACAGTATATTACTACACTACCTCATTACAATACATCACTACACTATCACTGCAGTAAATTACTGCAGTTTGACACTACAGTACATCACTACACTACCTCCCTACAGTACATCACTACACTGTCACTACAGTAAATTACTAAATTTTGTCACTGCAGTACATTACCTCACTACAGTACATCACTACACTGTCACTACAGTAAATTACTACAGTTTGTCACTACAGTACATTACTACATTACTTCACTACAGTACATCACTACACTACCTCACTACAGTACATAACTACACTTTGTCAATACAGTACATTACTACATTACCTCACTACAGTAGATCACTACACTACCTCATTATAATACATCACTACACTCACTACTGTACATCACTACACTGTCAATACAGTAAATTACTACACTTTGTCACTACACTACCTCCCTACAGTACATCACTACACTATCTCACTATTGTACATCACTACACAGTCCCTACAGTAAATTACTACACTTTGTCACTACAGTACCACACTACACTACCTCCCTACAGTACATAACTACACAGTCACTACAGTAAATTACTACATTTTGTCACTACAGTAAATTACCTCACTACAGTACATCACTACACTGTCACTACAGTAAATTACTGCAGTTTGACACTACAGTACATCACTACATTACCTCACTACAGTACATCACTACCTCACTACAGTATATTACTACACTACCTCATTACAATACATCATTACAGTACAAAATACATTACTACAGTACAACACTAGAGTACATTACTAAAGTACATTATTACATTACATCAATACATCACTACAATACATTGCTATTGTACATCACTACATACAATTACTACAGTATATCAATACAGTAAATTACAATATTACCACTATTATCCACAAAGCATTTCGGCAGAAGTAGTGGGGTAGTTTGCCATTGCTTTCCCCACTGCTCCCCATTTATCCGGGCTTGGGACCGGCGTGTAGCTGCTGCCTGGGTACACATACTTACACACCCATTCATACACTACGGACACTTTGGACACCCCAATCAGCCTACCATGCATGTCTTTGGACTGGGGATAATTAAGATAATCACAGCATTTTGAAATGCTCTGTACTGAGGTGCTTAAAACACCAATACACATTATATAGACATACTGTATGTGCTATTAGACAATCACACAGTTTAATAGAGAAAGTGAGTCATGTCTTGTGTTCTTATTTCTCCTGATGCCTTTGCTGTTCCATCTGAAGCCTATAAACAGTTTGAAGGCCAATTTGAAGGACTCCCACTCTTTACATTATATAGATATATAAAAAAAAACAAGCATGAAGTGCATTTAAAGTTTATGACGTACATTTAAAACTGAAGAAAAAGTTTTTGCCTTCCTCTTGCATTACAGAGGTAAAAGAAAAAAGACTGCTCATAGCACATAAAAATAAGATACTGTTCGGTTGGTGCTTTGCCTCAGTTACGCTCCTGACAGCACTAGATTACAGAAAGAGAGAGACAGAGAGAGTTTTCCTTAGCTCATAATAAATAGTAGGACCTTTTTGGGTTTATGTGTGTCTGTGTAGTAAGAGACAGGCAGGTCTGCGTGCCAGTCTGTGAGGATTTGTGTGTGCGGGTTTGAGTCTGTGCAAGAGAAAAGTATTAAATTATGTGAAAAATAATTGAGTGTTTTTGTGCCTTGTACATATTTACTTACTTATAGTGTGACACTATCACTAACACTATCACACACACACACACACACACACACACGCACAGAGGCATTTGTTTGCACTACACTACTGATATATACTCAGACAAATAATGCTTGTCCATATCCCACCCCACGATTT
Organism: Noturus placidus; assembly: GCA_022414735.1. Lineage (NCBI taxonomy): Eukaryota > Metazoa > Chordata > Actinopteri > Siluriformes > Ictaluridae > Noturus > Noturus placidus. The sequence continues at coordinate 53,482 of JAFFST010053554.1, forward strand.
AGAGTCACTCAGTGGAAAAATGCACCCAGGTTAATCTCATTTCTTTGGGAGGTGCTGTGTGTCATTTTCATAGGCTGTTTGATCACTCGTGCGAACACGCTAATGTGTTTGTAATAATGTTTATGGTTTTGTGTGCACCCTAAAACGCCAACCATTTCTGTGTCCCAGATAATTTATGGCTGTCAAACACGACTGGCTATGTGCGAACACCGCAGATTTGGGATAATTCTCCAGCAGCTGTCGACAGTTCTGACAGTATATGCAACACTTGTTCTGACATCCAAACATGCACCAGCACACACACACACACTGTCTCTGCAGAGTATAATTAATAGCACTAGGGACTAGCACAAAGAAGCCAACCTACGTTTTCTTCTCCAAGAGCTGCATTGTCTTGATCTTGTAAAAGCAAATCAACTGTGTATCTAACATGAATATATCAGTTTTATGCTCTTGACACACAGCTCCTAATGACAACCTGTACAGCTCCAGTAGAATTCTGGTTACTTCTTTCACTAAACTGGAGCATCTGTGATTCAAGTTAAGCACAGAATACTGAATACGCCAACCTCCCCATTGTGCATTTTTAATGTGTATATGACAGCAGAGTTTAAAAAAAGTTTGGACCAGAACTAGCATCTCATCTACTTTAAATCTTTATCTAGGATCTGCAACAGCAATACTGCAGGTACCCCATAGGGAAAAAAAAAATCACATATACTTCACCTAAGTTTTTCACAAGAGCTTATCTGAAAAATGCACAAATACAATTTCAAATCATTACAAATTTTATTTTATATATATATATATATATATATATATATATATATATATATAATAAAATTTGTAATGACTTGAAATTGCATTTGTGCATTCAAGTAAACATGTGTTCACATGCTGAAAAAAACAACTGTTCATCGCATCATATTCAGATCAATCTGAAAAAGGAAACTGCATGCCTGACAAAAACACATGAATCATGTATAAAATTCACAAAATTCACCTGTGCAAAAAGAGAGATCCCAAAATATATCCTTTGCTAAGGTTGGAGTGAAACAACTCGTGTGGCCTGCACAGAGCCCTAACCTCAACCCCACTAACACCTTCGTGATGAATTGAAAAGCTGACTGTATCTCAGGCCTCCTTGCTTGACAGAAGTGCCTGATCTCATTAATGTTTTGTGGGTGAATGTGTAGAAATCCCCACAGCCACATTCCATAATCTAGTGGAAATCTTTCCCAGAGACGTTATTTTCACAGCAAAGGGGGAACCAACTATATTAATACCCCGAGTTTTGTATTAGGATGTTCAATGGTCAGATGTCCACTTACTTTTGGCCATATTGTGTATATATTTTCTACGTAACATTAACCTGTATCTCCATGATTTTATGCATTGCACTGCTGCCACATGATTGAGTGATAATTGCATGAATGACCAGTGGTCATTAAAGTGTCTGATGAATGATTTTTTCCCTAAATTTCGGTGCACACCTGTTTGTTTGAGCATAGGCATGGTATTTTGATTCTACATTTATTACATTGTGTGTATGAGAGATGAGAGTGACAAACTCTAAAACTGGCATCTCAGCTATTCCTAGTCTTTCTTATTTACATCTTTAACATAACCAGCCACACTGGTACACTCTCATACAATTGCCACTGTCTCTGTCTCTTACAGTCCTTATGTGCGTTTGTTTAAATGTGTGTGTCTCCGTAGCTGTCCCAGGCTTCCCAGGCCCAGCCGCCTCCCCCCGTTTCTCAGCCAGGCCTGCTGCGAATGCCCCACAGCCAGAGTCCTCTCCGCCAAGCATCTTCATCCTCCTCAACATCTTCATCCTCATCTTCAGCACTCAGCGTGGGGCAGCTGGTTAGCAGTGAGTACAAACAGCTCACCATCTCACATACAGTACATATGTGCGCGCGCGCACACACACACACGCACACACAAACAGATCTTTTGTGAAACCTTGGATAAAATTACTGGATGGTGAAATGGTGATTATAACAGGCCTAGCTCTTTGTGCATTTGAAGGCTTAAAAGGCAATAATGTTTTGAATATTGTAAAGCAAACAGAGGTTGTGGTGCTAAAACACACCAATAAAAATCTGAATTCAAAGTTTAAAAAAACAAGAATATAAAGAAACTCAGAGAGCTCTGAAACTCTGTTTTTATCCACCATGTATCAAGGTCTGCCATCTACATGGCCAAACATTGTACTGATATTTATTCCTGTCTTTGTCTGGAGCCAAACAGTATTTGGATTGTTTTTGTGCACTTTTCTTTGTGACCGTGTGCATTAAAAAGTGTATGTGTCATAAACAGAGGCTTGTGTGCGGAGTTGCTTAGCCACCACATATAAATCACTCCCTGCTGCCTGTCACAGACCCGGAGTCTCTTTAAAAAACTGCTTTACTTAGATAAATTCTCATTTGTCACAGGCAATTGCCTTAAACCTGTTTCAAAGGCATCTGCGATGGAGTTTTGAATTCAATAAAAGGGAAGTTGCCATTGATCGACTTGTTGCAAACACAGCCAATGGTCTGTTTCATATTTCTTTTCCCCCTTCTTCCGTGTCAAAATGTATGTAATACCTCTGGCATTCTCTATTCATTTCATCAATTTGCTGCCATGGTGCAGCTTTCTATGCCACACTGTATTTGTCACAGCATCCTTGTCTGGAGAACATTGGTTGAAAGAAGTAAGAAAAATCAGTGACCCAGAGCTACAAAAGCTGAATGTTTGCTATGATCGGACTGAATGAATGACTGCTTTATATTTTCAGTTCTCTCTAAAGAATAAGAATACTACTTCAATATTTCCAGTATTTATCTGTATTCATGGTATTATAATATTTGTAGTCATATTGAAACAGCAAGGCCAATTGTTTTGTTTTCGTTATACTGAAGACATTATTTTGAGAGCAAAAAATGAAAATGAGATGATAGATCAGAATTTCAGCTTCATTTCTGATATTTTTTATATCTAGATGTGTTAAACAGCTTTGAACATCGCACCTTTAGTGACAGAACACCCAGTTTTAAGTGAGAAAAAGTATTGGAACAGATCATCCTAAAGTAAATAACATTTAATATTTGGTTGCTTATCTCTTGCTTACAATAACTGCATCAAGCCGGCGACCCACTGACATCACTTTTTGCATCAACTGTTACATGCTTTTTTTGTGATGCTTTTCCAGGATTTTACCTCAGCCTGTTTAAGTTGTTTCTTTTGGGGGTTTTAGCCCTTCAGTCTCCTCTTCAGGAGGTAAAATGCATGCTTAATGTGGTAAAGGTCTGGTTTCAAAGGCATCTGTGAGAATAAAACATTCCACTTTTTCCCCCTGATAAAGTCCTTTGTTGTGTTGGCAGTGTGATTTCGGTCATTGTCTTGCAGCATGATGAAGTTCCTCACAAATTGATTGGATGCATTTCTATGTAAATTAGCAGACACGATGTTCCTGTAATCTTCTGAATTTAACATCAATAAAGATTAGTGAGTCCATTCTAGAAGCAGTCATGCAAGCCCAAGCCATGACATCATTCTTGAACGATGAGCTTGTGCGTTTTGGATCATGAGCAGATCCTTACTTTCTCCAAATTTTGGCCTTTCCATCACTTTGGTAGAGGTTAAGAACGTTTGTGGCAAATCTCTGTATTTCTTTGCGAATTCCAATCTGGCTTCTAATTCTTACTGCTGTTGAGTGGTTTGCATCTTGTAGTACGGGCTCTATATTTCTGCTCTCAAAGTCTTCTTTAAACAGTGGATTGTGATACCTTCACCCCTGCCCTGTGTTTTCCTTCATAGCTCTCTCAATGTTTCTGTCATCAGCTGGTGTTATTTTCCTTGGCTGATCTATTCCATGGCTGGTTACTCAGTACACCATAGATTTCCTTTGCTTTTCAGGACATTCCTAATTGTTGTACAGACTATGCCCAATGCTTGTGCAATGGCTCTGATAAATTTTCCCTCTTTTCTCAGCTTTCTCCCATAGACAGCTCTCTGGTCTTAATGTTGGTTTATTCTTTTTAACAACAAATGCAGGTGATGTCACAGGTGAAACCCAGGGACCAAACCAAAAGTAGACATTCAGAGTTATTAACTGAGTAAACAATCAATTTGTCTTTAGTGTATTGCAAAAACAAAACAACTGATTTTGTTGTTCCAATACATTCAGAAGGGACTATATTTGTTGTTACACTTCACAATAAAAACGTTGTTTAATGTCATATGGTATTGAATAGACATTTCTGCATATGTAATGCACTATATTTCCTATAGCGATTATTTTGTTTTTCTCACCTTCAGTACAATAAGCCATTTAGCTAACTGAGTAGGTAATACAGAAATGTATTGAAATAATGTATTAAAGTTGTTTTTGAGACTTATTGAGACATAATCACAGACTCAAGCTCTATCAGATTGTTGTGTGTGAGTTGGAAACATATGGTGGCATTTGTCTTTAACAGACATGTGTCTCTGTTACACACACTTCTGACCTTGGATTTAAGTCCATTTTTTTGAGTGATATTGTAGCCAAACACACATAAGCCTAATCAATTCATTTTCTGTTCAGATACAGGATGTCAAAATGTCTGTGATGTTTCTGTATATGGAAATTCCTTTAAATGCTAATTTACTCCACTTTTGGAGGTCAACAGATTTTAAAATGTTATAAATTTAATTCTGCCTGCAATATGTACAAGAATAGAAACAGATTTCAGTTGAGAAAAACCTGCACTTCTCAAAACTATATAGAATACAAGTCACCTGCCCTGAATAAATCTTACTTAACCTTAATAAACCTTAATATACCACACAACTTGACTAAAAATAATAAGCTAATAGGTGGCATGCATTGCACCAGGCAGAAGGTCAAACTATCAACATTTTCTTAGTTAGCCTAATAGCTTTACTTTCACAGCATCTGTCTCACTCAAAAAATGGAGAAGCAGCAAATACAACATGAAATTGCATATTGGTGTCTGTTATTTTTAAGCTAAAAGACAGCCATTCAATCATATCTTAAAGGAAATGCTTGGGTTTACCTTTAAATGTGTTTGATTGTAACTCAGTATGTCTTGCTAAATATAAGTCATTTATCTTCATCTTCATCTCCTCCATTAAACATTACAGGGCCAGAGCAGAGGCGAGTACTACTCCATGTTTGAAGATCACATTTACTTATGAGGAATGACAAGGGGTCGGTTCAGTAGGTTTTTACCTTCAATATGCCCGGAGGATTCTTTAATAATTCATTGATAATGACCAACATGAATAATTTAATCTGACAAACTTTTTCCTCTACATAAATGGAATGCTAAGCAGGACTACAGTGACATACAACACAAATATATTTTATTAACTTGCAAACTGTTATGTACAAAGTGTAAACGATTTCTTTTATCCAGGAAATATTAACTTGCATTCTTGAAAGCACTGGAATTGAATGCATTGTCCAGTTAATTTAGGATAAGGGAGGAATTTTAAACGAATAAGGGATTTTTCAAATCTCTGTTTTGCAGAGTTGCGATTTGAGAGGCTCACATATTTGATGTTTGCATGCTAAAGTTTTCAATTTAACATTGAATATATCCATTGCCTTCTGATAGATAGATGTATGTACAGTATACAGTTACAAATTTCAGTGTCATGAGTCAAATAAAACATTTTGGGCTGTGCCCCTTTATATCCCTCATGACAACATTATTTCAGAATGCTTATTTTTATCACTGAATAGGATAATTAAACAAAATACCTAATTTCAAGGTTCTGAGTTGTTATATTGATCATTGCTCCTTTTTATGTGCTTCTCAGACCCTCAAACTGCTCCAAGTGAAGTGGATGGTGTGAATCTGGAGGAGATCCGAGAATTTGCCAAAGCATTTAAAATCCGTCGTCTTTCTCTGGGTCTGACGCAAACTCAGGTGGGCCAGGCTCTCAGCGCCACGGAGGGTCCTGCCTACAGCCAATCCGCCATCTGCAGGTAAGCAGGGCCATGTGCTGCAGAAAACTACAGGTTGCAAAATTAGTTTAGCAATAAACACCTACAAAAGCATCTTAGTAAAGCACAGTATGATCCAATAAGTTGGCATTTGATACAGTGCCTTGCGAAAGTATTCGGCCCCCTTGAACTGTTCGACCTTTGCCACGTTTCAGGCCTCAAACATAAAGATATAAAACTGTAATTTTTTGTGAAGAATCAACAACAGGTGGGACACAATCATGAAGTGGAACGAAATTTAAATGGATATTTCAAACTTTTTCAACAAATAAAAAACTGAATAATTGGGCGTGCAAAATTATTCAGCCCCTTTACTTTCAGTGCAGCAAACTCTCTCCGGAAGTTCAGTGAGGATCTCTGAATGATCCAATGTTGACCTAAATGTCTAATGTTGATAAATAGAATCCACCTGTGTGTAATCAAGTCTCCGTATAAATGCATCTGCTCTGTGATAGTCTCAGAGGTCCGTTTAAAGCACAGAGAGCATCATGAAGAACAAGGAACACACCAGGCAGGTCCAAGATACTGTTGTGGAGAAGTTTAAATCCGGATTTGGATACAGAAAAATTTCCCAAGCTTTAAACATCCCAAGGAGCACTGTGCAAGCGATAATATTGAAATGA